>JARFIX010000195.1:0-81800 GCA_036346125.1 Lycocerus yunnanus
TAATGGTGTGTGTGTGTGTGTGTGTATGTGTGTATGTGGTCAAATTTTGTGTGCGACCTACAGCAAAAATAATAGAATTTTCAAACAAAATTTTGGATTTTGTATTTTATATTGAGACTTAGTGCTGATTAGATTTTGGCTAAAATTGATTCACGGGAACTATTTTTTTATTTTTAAATTTTATTATTTAATATTAGTTTTAATTAATATTTCAAAACTAATAAAATTTCAAAACAAAATTTAGGATTTAGCATACTTATGTCGAGATTTAAAACTGATTAAATTTTAGTTAAAATTGTTTTATGAAAACTATTGTTTTTATTTTTTAGGTTTTATTATTTAATATTAGTCTTTATTTAATATTTTAAAACTAACAGAATTTTCTAAACCAAATTTGAGATTTCCTATCTTTATAGCTGGAGTTAAAGTTATTTAAATTTTGGTTAAAATTGGGTCATGTAATAGTTATTTTCTATACTAGACGATAAAGTTTTATTTTATCGACAAGCGAAAATTGTTAATTTACGAGCGACGAAGTCGCGAGTAAATTATTTTCGCGAGTCGATAATGAAACTTTATCGTCGTGTAGAATTTAATTTTTCTATAGCAATGTTAAAGAAAACATTTATAAGAAATCCCAATTATAAATTTGAATTATCGACAGTTTTAATCAAACACACTTTGGAACTCCATCGGTTGCTATAGAGTTTGTTTACAAATTTCGTTTCATTCTGTTTTTGCTGAAGCGAATTTAGAAATGATCAAAACGAAGAAGAAAATCTGCCATCGGATGTGGAAGAAGAGGCGTTAAAAGCAGTTGGAAAATTAATGCCTCTAAAGTCGCGAATGGTGTATGAAAAGGAATATAAGTGTTTTCAGAAATGGAAAAGTGCAAAAATATCAACACTAGCTCAAATGAAAAGGTGCTTCTTGCATATTTTCAGAAAAATCCAAGAAAGTCAAGTCATCAACATTATGGTCCTATTACTCGATGTTAAAGTGTACATTGCTGATTAATGAAAATTGTGATATTTCAAAGTAAGTGAATATAGGTCTAGCGGAAGCACTAACAAATAATATCGTGGAATATTTTGCAGATACAGTAAATTGACTTCATTGCTGAAAAGATTGGGTGATGGATACAAGCCTAAAAGTCGAAAATCTTTGAACCGGATGATATCATTAAATTTTTAAAAGAAGCTTTAGATGAGGACTATCTGTTTATGAAGGTACGATTTTAGAATTACTGGATTGAATAATTTATGTAATTGGAATTTGAAATTACAGGTTGTTGCTATAATGGGGTTGTATGGGGCATGTCGGTCAGATGAATTGTACAAGCTGGAAGTTTCAAATGTTGATGATCGAAAATCGGCCATGCTCGTTGCACTTATTGATACTAAAACCAAAAAAGATCGATCGTTTTGCATTGCTGATAAGGAATGTGGAATGAGTGTGTTAGAAATCATAAGAAAATACATCGCCTTGCGTCCTAAAAACGTGCCTCACAAGAAGTTTTTCATCAATTATCGACAAAAAAAATGTACCATCCAACCTGTAGGGATAAATACCCTATATAAAGTTCCTAAGAAGATTGCTAATTTCTTGAAGCTACCAAATGCAGAAGAGTATACTGGACATTGTTTCCGCCGTTCCGCAGCTACAATGTTGGCAAACTCTGGTGCTGATCTGATGACAGTCAAGCGTGTTGGTGGGTGGAAATCTTCATCCGTGGCAGAAACCTACATTGAAGAATCGGTTGCCACTAAGATTGCCGCATCAAAGCATATTCTTAGTGAGGTAGAAATGCAGACTAATACCCCTGTACGATTGCCGCAACAAATAAACACAAGCTGTGGTACAATTCCAAGAATAGAGGTTTCTGGCAATATCAATTGCAAAATTGAAATATTTTTGTAAATCAAAAGTAATTTATAATGTATCTACTTATTTAAATGCAATAAAATAAATTAAAGTACTTTATCTACCCTTGCTGTTAAAATGCTACTTTATCTACTCTTGCGGCTAAAGTGTCACTTGTTCTATTATTTTCAGTCGAACAAACCGCACTTTAACATTTGCTATAGAAAAACTATTTTTTAAATTTTTTAAATCTTATTATTTAATATTAGTTTTAATTAATATTTCGAAAAGTAATACGAATTTCTAAACTAAATTTCGGTTTCGCATATTTTAATCAATATTTAGAACTGATTAAATTTTAGTTAAAATTTGTTTATTAAAACTATTGTTTTATATTATTTTAAATTTTATTATTTAATATTAGCCTTTATTTAATATTTCAAAATTAATGAGAATTTTAAAACTAAAGTTGGTATTTTGTATCTTTATATTGAGCTGATTAGATTTTGGGTCACATTGGTTAATGGAAAATATTTTTCTTTCTTTTTATTAAAACTTATTTTTTAATATTTAATAAAAGTATGATAAAGTCATGGGCATGGCCACATCCGATTTTTTCTGCACAAAATTAATACTTTCTCATATTATACCGGGTATTCATTTTAAAACTTCCAGCAATTAATATCTCAAAACCAAAAGCCAGATGAAAAATGTTTCGAACAAAAGTTGTATGATAGCAAGGGGACAGAATATGGCATAATTGTTTTCTTAATTTATTGACCCTTTAAGGTCATTTGAAGGTCAATTTTGGTGTTTTAAACGACACAGTCAAAACAAATAAATTCACATTAGTTTCTTCAACTATTGTTAGTTTTGTGATTTTCAGTGAGTTTTATTTTTCCCGTTCGCTTTAGATCTGATAAAAGTTCGCAATTAGATCATTAAAATGGTTTATACTGTAGAAGAAAGAATCGAATTAATTTTCTTGTACGGAGCTCAAAATGAAAATGCTGCAAGAACTGCAGAATCTTATAACGCGAGACAACCTGGTAGAAATGTCTCTCATAGGTATGTTATAGACCTTGTTTCAAAATTTCGGGAAACAGGATCCGTCAAAATAAAACACGCAAGAATTCTACTAGAATATTGGATGACTTAGCTCAAATTGAAGTTATAGGCCATTATGCTTCAAATCCTAATAGTTCGGTGCGTGAAGTTTCTGCTATTAGTGGTCTATCAGTGGGCACTGTTCATAAGGCGCTAAAATTGCATAAATTTCACCCATATAAAATGCAGATTCATCAAACTTTGACCGAGGATGATCCAGACAGACGAGTGGAGTTTAGTGAAGAAATGCTTCAATTATTAACTACACATCCACATTTATTGAAATCGACTTGTTTTTCTGATGAGTCAACCTTTTTTAAATGGATTTGTCAATAAACACAACTGTCGATATTGGTGTGATGAAAATCCTCATGTGTTTACTGATGGACATACACAGTGGCCGCAGAAGGTAAACGTGTGGGCTGGTATACTTGGTGATACAATTATTGGACCATTATTTATTGATGGAAATTTAACAGGTCAAAATATCTAGAAATGCTTGAAGATACAATCTATCCTTTAATAGTTGATGCGTTAGAAAGTCAAAGTGACGAAGAAGGACACCTGGAGCTCGATGAAACTGTTTTGCATTTTCAACAAGATGGCGCACCTCCTCACTATACTATTCCTGTTCGAAACTGGTTAGATGATAAATTTCCAGGGCAGTGGATCGGCAGACGAGGACCGATAGAATGGCCAGCTAGGTCCCCTGACTTAACTCCTCTTGATTTCTTTTTATGGGGACATTTAAAATCTGTAATTTATGATACAATACCAGCTAATATTGAAGAGTTAAAATTTCGAATCACAGTGGCTTGCAAAATATTACAAAAAACTTTTGAAAATGTTAGAAACGAGTTTCAACAAAGGCTGTATCATTGTTTAGCTGTAAATGGGAACATTTTGAAAACTTGTTATGAAAACACTCGCTTACAAACATTTTTCTACTGTTTAATACTAATAAATAGCCTTCTAAAACATGTAAATATTAAATTTTGATTAACAATGGTTAGTTGATAATAATGTTTTTATTTTGTTTCAACGCATCTTACTCGAAAATCCTAATGTGGGATAAAAAAATTTTCCTACAAAAGTTGTTTATTTTTTTATGCAAAATATGAATCTGCTAAAAAAAATTAAGGTGCCATTTAAAAAACCAAAGTTGACCTTCAAATGACCTTGAAAAGGTCAATAAATTAAGAAAACAATTATGCCATATTTTGTCCCTTCGCTATCATACAACTTTTGTTCGAAACATTTTTTCATCTGACTTTTGGTTTTTGAGATATTAATTGCTGGAAGTTTTAAAATGAACACCCGGTATATGATAGAGTAAAAATTATATTATCCAATAAATATAACAATGGTAAATTGCTCTTTATTATAATTTATAACAATATATTACAGATATAAATTAAAAATACTTAGTCAAAAAAAAATTTCAATTTTTCTTTTGACAATATTTGTCAACTGTCAAATATTTAAATAATTACCTGTCATGTACTTGTCAAGTTGCAATGTTGCAAAATTTACATAAAATTATAGCTGTAGTCGGAAAACTGATTCTTTTTGAATTTCAAATTTGACTTTCTCAGCAATGACAGTATTTTAAAACTTTTTTTTTGTTTATAATTTTTTTTAATATTCTTTTCGAGAAATGGAGTTATCACTAAATTCGATATCATATTCAACATCCCTATTAAATTATTCTGTATACATTACCTGTAACACCTAGAGATTTAGTTGTCAGATTCGGTTTTACTTTCCCATTTACGTGTGAAATATTATGGAATATTTCTACGTTGTTGATAACAGTAATAGATGTCGTTGTAGAGCGCGTCAATATTAAACTTTGTTTTTAATGTACGGACACTTTTAAGCGTCTACATTAATTCTAAAAGATTTATTTAATATAATATTTTAGAAATATAACTATTGCATTTAAACTCGGTGAATAAATCAAAATTTTATCTAATATGATCAAAATCCATAACATTTAGAGTAATTTATTATCCCATGTAAGGTATCTACTTTTTGCAGCGTGGTAGTTTTTTTCTATTTTATTTTACTTTGAAGGTGGCTTTGTTTTTCGGTTTTGGTTTTATTTATATTAATTTCAGATATTTCATATTCGGATATTCATTTTGGTGTATAAAATTATTTCAAATAAGGTAAATTTCTGATTTAGTATCTGCTCGTAAATGTGTTGCTAAAATATTGCTATTTTCGTATTGGTAACATGTATAGGGATGCTATATTTTGGTACTCTTTGGTATTTGGTAATTTTATACTTATAATAGTAATAATTATAATTATTGTACAATATAAAATGCAAATAAAATTTTAGTATTTTAGGAGATATTCTACCGAGCAATAATGGATTTATATGGTTTTACTCAAAAGAACCATTTTATGTACAAAATAAATATTTTATTAATATTTATTACAAAAACACAATATAACACAGTAAAATTACTTTTTTAAGTTTTCTTCAAATTACGTAAATAAGTTTTGTAAAGGGTCTGACATTATTTTTTATTAATTATTTTTAATTTACGTAATTTAAAATGGTATAATTAAAACTGTAGAATAGGTTTTACATATTTATTCGGTTTAGGTTTAAATAAAACAATTTATTCACTTTTTAAAATTATTTTAAGACCATTTTACTATAAGAGCTATAGTATTTATTGAAAATAAGTACAGTAAATATAAAAGTATACAAAACTATGATAACTAATTTTTTCAAAAGAGTATTTATTTAGATTTCATGAAAGCTTTCAATTATGAACAAATGTGGAATTTACTTTATTTAATTTATAAATTTATGCATTAATTTGGTCAATAAGTATTTAATACATAAAAATAAAACGTAGTATAACCTTCTATTTCTTAGAAGGTGAATAAAAGTGCTAATCGTTAATTATTCTAGATTATAGTTTCTAGAAAATGTGGAATTTTCACACATTATAATTTTTAATTGCTCTTTTTAGAATTAGTATTCTCGTGTAGAATATTTGGAATTTAATCAACTATGTGCAATTTATTGGTATGCATTTAAAAGAATTTGAAATAATAATACCCTAACATCTAAATAACGCATTCTAATACATTTTTGTTTAGTATAATAGTAAGAAACCTAAATAGGGGCTGTTCGTTGAATACCATATGGGTACGAATAAAACGCTAAAGATCAACATGTGAACACAAAAATAAATTCTTCAACTATTGTAACAACAAAATTAATCCGGTCTTAACATGTAATTAAATTAAAATAACCCAATAAACATAACCATCTTATATAAACACTTAATCACCAACACACCCAGATGGCATAATCAATCTCTATACACTAGGCTCGTTCGTTGGACAGTTGGACTTTCTGAACAGTTTTTGATACGTCAGACTGACACCTGTTAAGAGTAACACTGCTGCCATAAGAAATAATGCAGTCAGTACAATAGTTATAGAAGCTTTATGCAAATATTTGCTCAAAAATATGGATTTTCCTAATAAAGACCAGCAAAGTATAATTCGTTTGTAGATTCAGCGTAAAAGCAGTAAGTAGGAAGTTCTGAATAACTTAGAACTATTCAAAAGCTGTCAACAAATCCTTTTTAATCACTATATTACTAATGTAATATAGATGCAGTTTTTCACGTTGATTTCATATATTTAAAAATCTTAATTTTGAAAAACATGTGCTTTTTGCCTTCTTCCTTATGATGGCAGAACATCCGACAAATACATTTGCAACAATTTGTCGTTGATGTAAATAACCTATTTCATCCCTAAACTACCACCCAAATTTTATAATGCAGAACATCCTTCAAAACAAAAATGCAGAACTTCAAAATATTTGTAAATAAGTTATTACTGTATTGTCAAATATGAATAATTTAAGCTACAACATAGTACTGCTTGAATTGCTAAATATTGAAGCTTAAATTATTCATATTAGACACCACAGTGGCAAATTATTCAAAATATTGTGAGGCTAAGTTATTTATTTGAACGACAAACGTTTGCCGGATGTAACTCTGAAAAACTGTCAGTGTGAGGTAATCAGGAAACTGATCAAAGCAGTTCATAACACTTCCAACGAACAAACCTATTTAGATGTAGATTTTAAAAATACAGTGATGTTAAAATATTAAATCTTAATTAACTGTGACTTAATTTAATATCGCGCTAAATTTGAATGCTAAACTTTAATAATAATTTTATAAATTTTTGTAGTTATTGGTGAATTGGTGCAATTATTTCACTTAATTCAATTATTCCTGTCGTTTGATATTCATATTTCTAAGGAACGTATAATAACTATAAATTGTTTGAAAATCTGAAACATATAATCAATTAGAATTTAACTAAAACTACATAGTATGTGTATACGATACTAACACCAAGCATGGTTTCTAAACTTAGCACTCTTAATTTTCCAATTGTTAGAGTTATTGGTCGCTGAGCTCTGGCCATTATAAGTATTAAAGATTTTTGAATTCTCAAATCACAATCAGTGAAATCAATTCATAACATACACTTGCTATTTTTCACTTTCTGTTATAACATTCTGCCATAAGTGCAGATTATAATCAGTAGAGAACAGCCCGATACTATCAGAACTACGTCTTTTATACAGTCTTCCATCTGTATATTTAGCTAAAATAGCATTCAATTATGACCTAGGTTATAATTTTGTTATACAGATATCTCTATTATAATACGGTAAATAGGTTCCTAGAAAATGTCGTGTTATATGAGACCCAGAACCAGTAGAAAGAGGAGGGTTACTTTCCGAAAACTTATTAGAACCAAACATGAATTGAGTGCTGCCTATAGAGTTTAATTAAGAAGTGTTAATAATTCATATTATGTTAAGCAGTAGAAGTACAGTGCTATACGAAGATTTCTGCAAATTTCTCTCCGTCGTAGAGAGAAACCGTGTTGTAAGATACCGTGTTATACATAGGAGTGTTACCTGTATATCAAATGTTTTATTAACATGGTACATACCTCTGTGTGATATATTAATATGCACAAACAAATGCTTGCTCCTCCAAAAAAAATAAAAATTATAAATGAGAATACAGTTTCCAATTGATCTGCGGCATCAAAAACACCAACATGGTAAGGTACAATGTTTTGAAGTTGTACCTTAAATAATTCCCAATTAATGGTTTTATTTTCAATAAGTTCTGTATCATGTTCCTGAAAAATAAATTCTGTAATTTTAAAATTTAAATAATAGTGCAGCAAACCCTCCATGTTTCAGACAAATTAGGTTTTGATAATCGTATTATTGTGTAAGAAAAAATAAAATTGAATTACACGCGAATTTATAGTTTATAGGTATGTATGTATAGCATTAGATAGCTACTATCAGCCTACTTAAAGTTTCTGGATGCTGACTCAAATTTGGGTGACGGATTTAAATACGTTGTGGGTACTTGGTTTGATTGACCACCGGAGATACATCGATTTACTAGAGTACTAAGTTTTCCTGGCGCCCAACAAATAATATTCAATTCTATTAGTTTAATTACAGTTTTTCGATTAATGCGCTGTTAGCAGAAAAAAGAGAAGAGGTTAGTGCAATACTTATGTATTCATATAATGTATTACGTTTATCGATCACTACCAGTTTAATATTTTAGTATATTTATTAGAGACGGTCATCGACCTGGCTTTTAACGCGATCAACTGCTAATATAAGGCGTCCCGGTTCGTTTCCGGGTAGAGGCTTACTTTGCAATGTCGTTTCCGTGTTTGGAAGACATGTAAGGAGTTGTCCTTTCACAGGTGCTTGCAACATTTTCGAGGTAATAAATTCTAAGTACCCTCTAAGAGGAACGGATAAAACGACGTAAGTTGTATCCTTGCAAAAAGCCCGAAATGTATATATAATTTTAGTAAAAATATGATACCATAAACATTTGTTTCTGATTATATAACACATTTTACTGGTGTTTTGGTAGCATGAATTTCTAATTTTAAGTTTAATATTTAAGCAACATTAATGTACGCGATTGATTATGTAAATAGAATACTCGCGTAATGGAGAGTTTAGTATAAATAAAATATATATTAAATTAGAGAAATAAATTAGAAGAGATTCTTGTAAATAATAAAACTAACGTCAGAAAATTATTGAAATTCTTAAAATCATCTGGCTACTAAAAATATTTAAACATATTATTTCCTAACATTATAAATTTATTATCTTTATTTTACCTATTCCTGTTCTTTAGTGTTAATAACTGCTATGTTAAGTACACATTTTGTATATATCTAAATTGTATTATGTATATAAAAAACATATATTAATTACCTCAAGTGTTTCTTCTTTATCTGGATTTAATGATTTTCCAAGATAGTGCTGAATAACTTACAATGACCACAAATTAATGTTAATACGTTTATGTATATTAATAACAACAAATAGAGGACAATACTGTTATACCAAGTGCAATATTTGAAATATAAATTGTGTTTCATTATTAAGCATGTGAGGTCCACTTCAAATGGAAGAATCCATTCTTCTTCTTTAATGATAGTACAATCGACACTGATATGCATGTAAGGTAAAAAAAGGAACGCTGAATATCCAAGATGATTCTAAATAAACAATATTGTTACTATAATTCAGTTCAATAAAACATTAAATTTTACAAGCTAACATAAGTGAAATTTTTAAAACTTACATTTTAGTCAATGATTCATTGGAAATGTTCTTTCGCTTTAAAGGTCTCATCAGATAAACTACTCTTAAATGAATAATAGATTAAAATTCATTAAAATTAAAATCAAAAACTATATTGGAAAATTTTAGTAATAATTAATTGAGATATGTTTTGACAAACTCACATGGACACACTAGATACTCAAACCTTTAAAAGGCAAACAACATTGTACAACGGTGTCTTAGACTAAAAATGTAAGTTGGAAAATTTAAAATTGCATAAGCTCGCTTTATAAAGGCTTGTTTTGGTATGGATTTCTTGCATGGTTTTAAGCGACTGGTATCTGATGCACAAAACGCTTGTAACCGGCGGCGTGATGAAAAGTGACGTCACGTGCTGGTCGCTTTTAATTATTTTCGTGCTGAATTTTATGATAAAGACGTGCTATTTTACTTTCTAGATATTCTGATGGTTTAAACCCATAACAGAGTTGCGTCGTCTTCGTAAACACGAATGTCATCGGGTACGACGATGCAATTAGTTGATCTCTGCTGTCTGATTACAAGCGTGTTTGTGCATTACGATACCTAGCCGCTTAAAAACCATGCAAAAATCCATCTCCAAAACAAGCCTCGTGAGGTGAGCTTTAGCTTATAAAATTTAAAAAATTTCAACATTTAATTTCACAAGTTAATAAACTATTTACAAATTATTACTATAATGGTAAACATAAACATAATTGGTACTTTTAAAATAACTTTTCATTTTGTAAAGTACGTTGTTTTATCAAATAAAATTAATTTATGTTTAAATGTAATTAATTAAAGCGTCAAACATGCGACACCATAAAGTGACTATTTTTTACTTTAAAATTTGTATAAAAATATTTTTTAATTTTCTCAACATTGGTATTCGTAACTTGCAATAAAAAATGAATGAGTTACGATATACTAATGAACTAATTTTTAACTTTTCTACAAAACCTTTTACCGACCTACATACGTGATATCTTATTATTAAACGTCAAAATTATTTTTAAATTAAATTATTTTAATTTATTTAAATTTAAATTATTTAAAACAAAAAAATTTTATGAAATTTTTATTAATATTTAAAAAAAACTCAATATTTAAAATTTTATAAATGAATGTTTTAATATTTATTATTAATACATTAAAATTGTATTTTTTAAAATATCATTTATTGAAAAAAATAAAAAAAATTAAAATAAATTTAATAATTCAAAAATTTAAAAAAAATTAAATTGTTTAATTTTAAAAATTAAAAAAATTAATTATAACATTGTAAAACTTTAAATTGATTAATTTGTTTCAAATAATTATAATTTAAATTAATATTTTAAAATTATTTTATAAACTACATTTATCTGATAATTGTATAATCGCTGCAATAGCGCAATATTTCTAAAAAACATTGTAAATACGTGTAAATATTAGATAATAAAGAGATTGATTGATGATTATTTAAATGAATGTGAAAAGTGCAGTTGGTATTGTGACAGATTGTAAATTAATTTTATTTTTCAATTCCATGACAACGAAAGGTTTACTGATGTCACATCACGAATGCAAACCATTTTTAAATATATTATTAGTTCTTATTTATTTTGTGAATTTATAAAAAATAGCGTAAAGTATTCGTGGATCGTTTAAAGGATATGATCGATTAAATTGTGGCTTCGCCGTCGTGCTCGTAAAATTGCGCGTGTTTTAAAGACCTTAATATCCACTTATACTTTAATATACTTTTTTTTTAAATTTTGCAATATTTGCAATATATTCTCATATTCAATTAGTTGTGAGTTAAGTTGGGTACAGAGGATGAAAGCTTTGATACTTGTTACGTTGCACGTGAGAATGAGAAGATGAATATTACTGACAGGTGTGAAGATAATCTACTATTGAAATGCCCTTTTACACTTACCTGTTTCTTAACAACATTTTTATATTGCTTTATAATAACATTTTCATCTTTTGCATTTGAAAAATTTGACAGTTCATCCAAATGTCTAGTTTTTCAAATAAATTTATCAACTCGAATCGATTAAAAATGCCAAATGAAAACAAATTATTGCTAAAAATTAAAACGTATTTGAATGCATAAATTATTTGTATACAGAAAACAATAAATTGCATGTCATGCATAACTTATTTCAAAAATAAATGTAATGAATTTTGACAACTTTTAAAATATCTTACTTGTACTTATGTCCAATCTCGATCATCGCAGCAAAGAAAAATTTGTTAATATTAGCACAATAATCTTTTAAAATTTGTGGAATGACCAACACCGGATAAATTGTTATTATAAATAATAAGCAAATTGAGTACACTTTATAAAGACCATTTTCGTTTGGCAACAATCCGAAAATATGTAGTAAAAACTTGTGATTATCAAAACAATCAAACGTTAAATAATTGTTAAATTTTGTCATGTTAAGTTTTAATTTTGTAAGTTAAACTTTCGAAAAAATACGCGATTTATTGTCACAAGAGTACAATTAACTATTGTTCGTTGTTTGCTGGCGACCTGAACACTGCGCTCTTATTCAGTTTTCAAGTCACTTTAATTGAAATAATTACCGTCTGCATTAATAATGTGTAAATCAATTCTGGTTTCATGATCTTAGAACAAAGTAATAAGGATTATACATAATTAAATTATATTTTACTTATGCATCAATACGAGGGTAGTGCAATGGTAATGCTACTAATAACAAATTATATTATAATACTTTGGTTTTAGTATAATCGTAAATAAATTTTAATTTATAGATAAAATATACATACATATAAACTAACATTATTACTGCAATTATTATTCTGCTGCCTCATTACATCATATTTGTTTAAATTATCGTATTCACACAATCATTTTATAATGTATTAATACTTTTTAAACCACCCAGGTAAAATATTTTTTGTCTTTATGCTATAATTTTACTGTACAATTAGTTAGTGAATTTATTATAGCTTGATAATAATAGGATGCATTTCAACATTTCTCTTACTTGAAAATGGATTCTAAAACTTGTACATTTTAAATTATATTTTTTCCATCGATCAAAATTGATTTTGAAATTAAGCTATTATAATTTTAAATTTAATATAATTTTAAATGCAATAAAAAAATCGAATGTGACAATGCTCATGACATCATCATTCTTTTACTGAATATTTTTTATAATAAAAATTAAAAAATATATCTATTTATTAATTTGGACTTAAATCTAATCATAATAAATCAAATTAATATTTTAATATTAAGAAATACCAAATTTGGTTGTAAAATTCCCATTAGTTTTTGAACTATTAAATAAAACCCTATACTATTAAATAAATATTTAAAATGAAGAAAATAGAAAATGAGAGTTGATCCAAAAATTTAATATAAAAGCCATAATAAAGAATGGAATTGTAGTATTTTTATTTTTCGGTAAATTCGAAAATTGGAAAAGTAAAAGATTTTTAAAATTTTTCTTAAAAAATCAAGTTTTGTAGTAAGTATTATTTTATTACTGCCTCCTTTTTAAGTAACATTCGCGTGAAGTTATGCCATTTTCAGGACAATCTCAATAAATTCAAACATATCTCGAATACATTACAAATTCTTTATTATCTATACAATATTTATGATATTGTTAAAATCATAAGTAAAGTTCTATCATCTAATAAATAATCATTGATTTTAATTTTGTTTGTATTTCAATGTACGTTGAGATGTTTTTATGAAAAGCTTTAATTTTGATTTAACTATACTTTAATGCGTTTTGATGGTTCTCCAATTAGTTAGTGGCGCTTACTGTAATGTAAACAAATATAAATGCCCTGGGCGGATCGGAAGGTAAGCAGTAGGCATTTTATTTACTTTTACGTTGGAATTCTGCGATATTTTTTCCGCATATTCTGCAGATCTTAGATCTGTTATCCAAGTGGCGTCTACCAACTCTTCTGCCAACACTGTGATGTACCTACAGAAGTGAAATTGGAGACGCTGAAGGTAAGGACCAAAACATCAAGTTTGCCCACCAAGCAACAAACACAAATAAATTAGTTTTAATATTTTTATAAAATATAAAACTCACAGTGATCTGAACAACAACTAACTAGTAATAATTACTAATAATCATTGAAATTAATCGAGGAACTTACATGCAAAACGATGAAGGAATTTAAATAAAATTTAATTTAAATTGTTTGCCTTCTAGCAAGATAATACTTATAGCTGGTTTTGGTAATTAGTACCAAAGCCAAAACTTCTCAGGAGAACCAAACCAATTTTTTCCAATGTCCAGCAATGGACGAATATGGGCTAACTAAGAAGAAGATTGTGTCAAAGAAGCAAAAAAAATTTACTTTTTTTACAGTTTTCTCCAAATTGCTCAGCAATAATATAATTATTTTAAATAATTTTATTTTTAATTTGGTATAATTTAGTATGAGGTAATTAAAACTGTCAATTGGTTTCATGGATTTATGTTATTTCAGTTTTTAGCAACAAAACAAATTTATTTACTGTTTTTAAAAAATGTTAACTTTAAGGCCATTTTGCTATAAGATCTATTTCTTGGAACTTTTTGGAATTTATTGTTTTTTTTTTCGAAAATACTATGTGCGGCAAATGATAGTTAACATACAAATTATCTAGAAACAATGTTTAACTCATTTTTTTCAAAAGTGAATTTATTCGGTTTAGCAAGAAGGCTTTCCAATTAATAAATAACATAACAGTGAAATTTACATTATTTAATTTATAAATTAATGCATTTATTTTTAGTCAATAGCATTTTAATATAAAAGGCATAATATAGTAAATCAGCCTTTTATTTTTCTAAAGCCCGTTTGTACTGTTTTTTACTTAAGTTTTGCTTAACTTTGTCTCAACTTTTTCTTCACTTTTCGTATTTCTTCGTAAATACGAATCTACAATTACCACGTTAACATGCAGTGGTTAGTTCGAATTAGCCTTAGTTCGATCTCAACTAGCTCTTCCATTTTCAGCACACAGGTGTGCTCTTTTCAGAAGGTGTTGCACGGTATTGTGCAACGGAGCTTCGCTTCGCTAAATTCTGTCACATCTATCTGTATTCGTTCCATTACTTCCTCTCCGGTCTTGAGCTTTCTTTTATCGCTGTAAACTATAGCTTTAAGGGCACCCCATAAAAAATAATCGAGAGATGTTAAATCGGGTGATCGAGCCGGCCAATTGATAAATCCTCCTCTTCCTATCCATTTTTCTGAATGCATTATTTAAAAAATTTTGTACTTGGCGTTCAAAATGTACCGGCGCACCATCATGCTGAAACCACATTCTTTGTCTTGATGCCAGTGGAATACGTATCGCCTCGTATCATCTAGCAATAATCGTAGATTATTGAAGCAAATGAAAGCTAGCATAGAAATGATATAAA
This sequence comes from Lycocerus yunnanus, assembly GCA_036346125.1. Taxonomy (NCBI): domain Eukaryota; kingdom Metazoa; phylum Arthropoda; class Insecta; order Coleoptera; family Cantharidae; genus Lycocerus; species Lycocerus yunnanus. The sequence goes on from JARFIX010000195.1 coordinate 15,085, forward strand.
ACGATATGCAACTAATTTTTCAAAATAAATGCATTTATTTAGTTTTGCACAAAAGATCCTCAATTATTAAACAACGTATTACCGGTAGAATTTACTTTATTTAGCTTTGGTCAATAGCATTTTAATATAAAAAGCACAAACGCATAGTAAATCAACTTTTATTTCTGTATTATTCATTTTTGATTAGTTATTTATATTGTAGAATTTTCACACATTATAATAATTCTTTTATCTTTTTTTTTCTAGATTTAATATTCTATAGCGAACCGTTTTACTATTTATTGCAAAAATTTAATTGTGCATCAATTTAATAACAAACTATTTAATTTAAGGAATTATAAATTTCTTTTGCGTAATTTTTTTTGTTACAATTTAAACTATCGACACATTGTGACAAGCACCCACCTCGTACATTTTTAGTGTAGAAATATATTTCTAATTATTTGATTCTGTTAAAGTAAATATCAAATGAATAATAATTAAAACATCAGTACAACGCTTGAGGTAATAGCGTTATAAAAACTTTAATTAAATCCTGACGAGTTTTCGACATAACATTTAGAACTTTAAACCAACTATAAATGATAACAAAAAATTAATTTTATGACGTCATTCTTGTGTAAATTAAAATTTCATTGAATATTTTATTATAAAATAACTATTTTATAGACATTTGACCAGTTAATCTAAATTGCACACTAATAAAAACATTTGAATTTGATCTTTATTATAATAAACAAATTAATTTATTAATAAATAATTTAACGTAAATTATACCAGTATTTTAAATAATCAATCACGATGCCTAAAAACAATTCATTTTTGATGTCATATTTTTTAAAGTTTAAAAATAACTAATATATAAAAGATTAGCATATTTTCTTTCATTTGACAAAATCTTTACGAGTCAATTATTTTGATGTTTAAGAATTTTAAAATTAAAAAAACTATATTAAAATTTTTTGTTAAATAAATTCGAAATTTTGGTGAATTATGAAAGAATTAGGTTAAATTATGACAAAATTTTAAATTTAATTAATCAAAATATAAAAAATCAATTACCATTCTTATGACTTATTCTTTTTTAAATTTAAAAAAATAATTTTTTAAATAAAAAGGAATACTTTCCTTTCCAAAATCCAAAAATCCCCAAATTTGATTTTGATCCATTAGTTTTAAATATTAAACAAAACTAATATTAAAATAAAAACTTAAAAAATAGTTCTCATAAAGCAATTTTATACAATGCCTTAACCACTTCCAAGCTTAGAGATGTGCTAAAATTTTGAAATTATCTGCAAGCTAGAAAAACAAGGTTGTGTCAGTGTAGTTCACACATGCAACAAATACTTGTTGATTGTATCTAACAAGCGCGGCTTTCCGAGGACCGTTGTGCGCTACTTATGGAATTTCTATTAATGTCACCGCAACAAGTAGTTTTCCCTGGTCGGTTATTTTTCCAATCGCAGAAAGAATATCTTTCAGTTTCTCTAAAACCGGGATATTTTGGCGGTAATTTCAAAATAATTAATTTTTATTAAAAATTCTTTAAAAGTAATCTTATTCTTCACGTGCCTATCCGATACCGGATGTTGGCGATCATAAACTTGGGCGAAACCAAGATGGAATATTCTAGAGAGTATAATTTACGGGATAGTTTTTCGTTTCCTTCTCCATAGTCCACAGATCGGTATTGGATTTTTTGATCACAGTAGTGTATCTAACGCCAGCAAGGTTCGAACTGCGAGCTTAACGCTTCTAAGTCGACCCTTGTATGCTTTGCGCTATACTGTTAGGATTTTTTAAAGTAATAACTGTATTAAATTAATTATTGGCATTTCGCCACTGTCCTGTCATTTTGTAAGAAATAGATTCGACATTTATTGTTCCATGACTATCGTACCATCTCGTTAGAGGTCAATTTGAGTGTTATTCTTTTTTGTGACATCTATTGTTACTTCTATACAAGACGTAAGATTCCTTTGATTTTTACCATAGAAATCTTGGTATTTATTATATCTTTAGTTGCACATGCTGATGAATTTTTCAATAAAGAATGCATTAAACGTGCATATGCATATAGCTGTAGTCGGGAAACCGATTCTTTTTTTAATTTAAAATTCGATTTTCTCAACAAAGACAGTATTTTAAAATCTTTTATTTTGTTTATAAATTTTTTTTGGATATTCTTTTCAAGAAATAATAGAAGCTATCACTAAATTCGATACCATGCAACGTCCCTATGAAATTTTTAATTATTCTGTATATGCCACCTGTAACACTAAGAGAGATTTAGTTGTCAGATTCGATATGTTTTTCAGTGGAATTGATTTGTCGGAATATTCGTTGTTGATAATAGTAATAGTTGTCGTTGCAGAGCGCGTTAAAAACTTTGTTTTTAATGTATGGACACTTTTAAGTGTCTACATTAATTCTTCAAAGATTTATTTAATATAATATTTTAGAAATAGTAACTATTGAATTTAAACTCGGGTAAACAAATACAAAATTTTATCTAATATGATCAAAAATTCATAACATTGATAGTAATTTATTATCCCTATGTGAAGGCATCCACTTTTTTGTAGCGTAGGTAGGTTCTTTTATTCTATTTTATTTTACTTTGAAGGTGGCTTTGTTTTTTGGTTTTGGTTTCATTTATATTAATTTAAGATATTTCATATTCGGTTATTCATTTTGGTATATAATTATTTGAAATAAGGTAAATTTCTGATTTAGTATCTGCTCGTAAATTTATTGCTAAAATATCTATTTTCGTATTGGTAACATGTACAGGGGATGCTATATTTTGGTATTCTTTGATGTTTGGTAATTTTATAGTTATAATAGTAATATAAATGTTCTACAATATAAAATGCAAATAAAAAAACCGATCAATAAAAGTACTGGTGTTCATCAACTCTGCTGCAAACACTGTAATGCCACCTACATTAAATGAAACTGGGAGAAGACTGAAGGTAAGGATCAACGAACATATCAAGTCTAACCACTGAAGACAAAGAAGCTTAAAAAAATTAGTTTTGATAATTTTATTAAAATATAAAACTTACAGTGATCTGAACAACTACTAATTAGTAATATAATTACCCAACTATATAGAGATTAATTGAGAACTGTCATGATTGTAAAACCGAATAAATCCACTTGTAGTAGTTTTGGGAAATGATCATTTTTGCACAGGCTAAACAAAGTAACATTAAAAGTGAAATTGAACTCAAATTATTTGCTTTTGGTGAGAATAAAATATAGCACATCTTGATAAATAATAATACAAAGTGTTTTAGGAGATATTCCACCGAGCAATAATGGATTTAATCTGGTTTTGCTTAAAAGTACTATTTTTATGTACAAAATAAATATTTATTACTCAAAAACCACAATATAACACAGTAAAATTACTTTTTAATAAGTCTGACATTATTTTTATTAATTATTTTTAATTTGCTAATTTAGAATGGGATAACTAAAACTGTAAATTGGTTTTACATATTTATTTGGTTTAGGTTAAATAAAACGAATTTAGTCTCTATTTTAGAAAATGTCGACTTTAAGACCATTTTACTATAAGAGCTATTAAGTAGTTTTTGAAAATTAGCACGGTAAATATAAAGTTATAAAGAAACTATGTATAACTAATTTTTTTCCAAAACAGGATTCATTCAGATTTACATGAAAGCTTCTCAATTATGACACAACATAGTAGAATTTACTTATTTAATTTACAAATTTATGCATGTAGCTTTGGTCAATAGTATTTAATACAAAAAAACGTAGTAATCAACTTTTTATTTCTCAGTGAGGGTGAATAAAAATGCTAATCGTTAATTATTCTAGATTATAGTTGCTAGAAAATGTGGAATTTTCACACATTATAATTTTAATTACTCTTTTAGAATTAGTATTCTCGTGTAAAATATTTGGAGTTTCATCAACTGTGTGCAATTTATTGGTATGCGTTTAAAAGAATTTGAAATAATTATAACACTCTAACACCTAAATAACACATTCTAATACATTTTTGTTTATTATAATTTATGAAACCTAAACAGGTGCTGCTCGTTGAATACCATATGGGTACGAGTAAAATGCTCAAGACCAACATGTAAACACAAAAATAAATTATTCAACCATTAAAAGAATAAAACAATTAACCAGGTCCTGACATGTAATTAAATTAAAATAACTAAATAAACATAGATATCTTATATAAACACTTAATCATCAACACCCCAGATGGCGTAACCGATCTCTATACGCTACGTTCGTTCGTTGGACTCTTGGACTTCAAACTGTTCCGAACAGTTTCTCATACGTCAGACTGACAGCTCTTCAGAGCAATACTGCCGCCATAAGAAAGAAGGCAGTAAGTACACTTTTCGACACTCCCAATGAAGAAGAACGTAATTCACTTTTACCAATTTTTCAGGAGAGTAATTTGAAAGTTTAAAAAACTCTGGAAGTATTATTTTAAGCGCGAAAAAAATATTATAAATAGATGGAGCATCTTTTAAATTGTAGTTAGTTTTATTTTTTCTATTTTACCCATTTATTTTTCTCCTGATACAGAAATGCTCATAACTAAAATTGGACGAATCTTTGAGTTACGTCCTTCTTCGTTAGAGGTATTGTTGTGGTTGCTTTGAGTAAATCGCAAAAGCTAATCTTATATTGTCTCTTTTAAATGGATAATATGACATGTTTTGCATAAACACTATTTCATTCTACAATAGTTATTAAAGCTTTATGCACATTTTGCTCTAAAATATGTATTTTCTAATAAAGATAAGCAAAATAATAATTTTGTTTGTAGATTTCAACGTAAAAGGCAGTAAGTAGGAAGTTACTTCCATTTTAATTTGCTCATAAATCAATTAAAGGTACTCAAAAATAAATGGTTTGAATCTATTAGTTTTGAAATATTTACAAAATATAACATGGAACTATTCAAAAGTTGTCAATATCACTCAATTTAATCTACTGACAGATTTATCCAAAAACTTTGGCGACTTTCTGGAATCAGAAGATAAAGTCTTTATTAATTTATTTCAATTTAGAAACAATTTATTTCTATTTGAAACAATTTTCTGTTTTGAAGTTTTTTCTCTAAAATATAGCTCATTAAAACCTTTTTATAAGATTCATTAGATTTAAATCTATTTCTTTACAATTCCCGTTGAAACCGGTTTTGTACATAAATGCCATTGTAGATTATCAAATTAAATTTCTAAATTTTGAAAGTTTTGCAAAAAATTTAATCGAATAAAGTGCTTACTGTCTTTCCATTAGGAACACAGTATTAATTTAATGTATACTAGATTCAAAGTACCTTCGGGGAGTTACTGCCTTCTTATTTTGCAAGTGTTACTTACTGCCTTTTACTCTGAAAACTTCTGATTTTTGCAGTTGATACATTTTCATATTGGTTATATTTAAAATTTTAAAACATTTTACAAAAAGTTTTATGATTTAAAGATATAAAACTCAATTTTGAAAAATGCTACTTTCTGCTTTACAAAACTTTTTTGAACAACTTGTAAATATAACTAAATATTTAAATAAGTTGTCATGTATGATTTAAAGTAAATAATAATTTAAGCTACAACATATTACTACTTGAATTGCAATATTTTGTACTTAAATTATTCATATTAGAACCACAGTGACAACTTATTTACAAAATATTGTGAGTTAGGTTGATTTAATAACGAAGTTTGTCGGATATAACTCTGAAAAAGTGTCATGTGAGGTAATCAGAAACTGTTCGAGCAGTTCAGAACGCGTCCAACAAACAAACCTATTTAGATATAGATTTTGAAAATACAGTGCCGTACTAATAAAATATTAAATCTTAATTAACTGTGACTTAATTTAATATTGCGCTAAATTTGAATGCTAAACTTTAATAATATTTTTATAAATTTTTGTAGTGATTGGTGAATTGGTGCAATTATTTCACTTAATTCAATTATTACTGTCGTTTGATGTTCATATTTCTAAGGAACGTATAATAACTATAAATTGATTGAAAGATCTGAAAAATAGATTCAATTAGAATTTAACTAAACTAGATGTGTATAAAATATGATACTAACACCAAGCATGGTTTGTAAACTTAGCACTCTTAATTTTCCAATTGTTAGAGTTATTGGTCGCTGAGCTCTGGCCATTATAATTATTAGAGATTTTTGAATTCTCAAATCACAATCAGTGAAATCCAATTCATAACATACACTTGCTATTTTTTCACTTTCTGTTATAACATTCTCTCCATAAGTACATATTATAATCAGAAGAGAAAAGACTGTTACTATCATAACTACGTCCTTTATAAATCTTCCATCTCTATATTTAGCTAAAATAGCATTCGATTAAGACTGTATATAATTTTGTTATACAGGTATCTCTCTATAATACGGTAAATCAGGTTCCTTAAAAATGTCGTGTTAATATTGGTTTAGTTCAAAATTATTAGAACCATAACATGAATTGAGTGCTGCCTATAGTGTGTAATTAAAAGTTTAATAATTTATATTATGTTAAGTACAGTGTATACAAGATTTCTGAAATTTCTTTCGTTCTAAGAGAAACCGTGTTGTAAGATACCGTGTTATAAGGAGAGTTACCTGTATTTCAAAAGTTATATTTACAGGATACCTCTGCTTGATATATTATTAAGCACACACAAATGCTTAAACCTCCAAAAAAAAAAAAATTATAAACGAGAATACTGTTTCCAATTGATCTGCGGCATCAAAAATACCAATATGGTAAGGTACAATGTTTTGAAGTTGAACCTTAAATAATTCCCAAGCAATGGTTTTATTTTCAATAAGTTCTGTATCATATTCCTGAAAAAATAAATTCTGTACTTTTAAAATTTAAATAGTAATGCACTAAACTCTCCATGTTTTTGACAAATTAGTTTTTGATATTTATATTATTGTGTAAGCAAAAAATTGAATTACACGCGAATTTATAGTTTATAGGTAATACCCTGTTTACATGCGGTCGTTAGTTCGAACACACTCACCTAAACGCGACCTAAACCGCTGGATCAACCTTAATTAGATCGGAAAAAATACCAGGACTAATGGCTTAAGATGATCTTAAAATTAAATGTAAACGCTTAGTTTGAACTCTACGCAGTGGTGCCATCTACGTGAGATATTTTAGGTTAGTTTTAAATTTTAATCATGGTATCGTGTTAACCTAAAATTTAATAGTCAACACAAAATTTATTTTGCGACCATTGCTTTCAGTTCGAACTAAAGAAAAACACAAAAAACCTGTGCGATAAAATTAAAAGCGCGCACTGATTACGTCGAACTGACAGCTTTTCAGAGTTAACATCAGACAAACACTTTTTTCCCCCTACTGTTGACGTAAGTATGCCTTATGTCCATAGTTACAATAGACGTAAGCTGATCATAACATTTGTTTATATAATTTTCGTTGACGACGGAACTTAATAGTCACTTACACTCCTAGGAAAATAATAAAATAATGATAAATTAATATTTTAGGAGTATTTATTTGTGAAAATGAAATGTACAATTTAAAAACAAGGAATTTTTTATAATTACATGCTCGTTTTCCAGAAAATCAGTCCCACACAAATTGTATTACAAAGCAAACTTAGAAAATAAAAGTAACGAAATGAAAATTCGAATTCGAGTTATGTCAATCAAATGTCAAAATTGTTTTAAAATAATTACATTAAACTGGTACATTGCAGTAGCGGGAAAAATATAATAAGCTACACGGCATGTAGGACTATTAACATCTCGGAAGGTAATATAATCCTCGGCTTCCGCCTCGGATTATATTAACCTTCCTCGAATGTTAATAAGGTCCTTACATTCGTAGTAGCTAAATAACTATTAGAACAACTTGTCGTTGATGCAAATACAAATATTTATTGATCGATTGTTGACTGACAAATCTGATTGGTGTCAAATTTTTACTGCCATATTAATTTAATAATTACTGTTTGAAGCGTTGTTTAAAAATAAAAAGATTATAAAATTTAGAATACACGTGGCTTTGGCTATCGTGGTGAGTATTATCTCGACTATATAAATATTCTATAATTTTGAATAATATAATTAATTAATATTGATTTCGTTTTGACAGCTTGACTATTTTATGTTACTTAGCAAAAATTATTCATAAACCTTTATTTAATTTAGTACCTACACGTACGTGTAAGGTTCTTTTCAAGGATATGTTAATTACATAAGTCATTAATTGTCCGAAACATGAATACATATTCAGTAGGCAAACCCTACCAACCACTTAAAACAACAACAAATATTAACAACTTAACACAAATATCATCAATGACTACATTTTCACAAAAACCTCTAAATTCACAAACCAGCACAGCACAAAACCAACATAACCAAAATATTTCTTTTGCAAGTGTGGTTAAACGGCAAACAAATATAATTTACCCGAAAAAAAGATCAAGCAATTATACTAAATGCAATAGAAGGATTAAGAATAAAAGACTATATTACCGAAATAGGAAAACTAACCCAGCCAAAAAATATTTTAGCCGCATCACGAATTTCAAATAACCGAATCTGTATCTATTTGAATAACAAATTGCAAGTGGATCAATTATTAGAAGCACACCAATCTGTAAACATTAACGGTACTGGAATAAATATACGCAGATTAATTACCCCATCACAAAAACTGATTATTTCTGGTATTCCTCCCATAATTACAAATGAGATTCTCGAATCAACATTAAACAACATTAGATTGAAAACAGTTTCATCCATTTACTTTATGAATGCAGGAATACACGAACCCGAGTTTAGTCATATTATATGTTTTAGAAGATTTGTATACATTATTCCTGAAGAAAATGCTCCTATCCCAGAAACCATTACCATCAACTTTGAAGGAGACAACTACAAAATCTATCTCAGCCTAGATGAATTAAAATGTTTTAAATGTGGCCAAAACAACCATATATCATCAAAATGCCCATCACATCCACCAGAAATCACTGTAGTTGCAGACGTTTATTATCAGCCAGGATATTCTAACACAAACATAGAATCAGCTGTTGACATTGAACAAAGTATTGAACCCCCAGCTGAAGTAATCTCCACCCTACCTCTAACCGATAAACATTTCCAAAGCTCTCTTTTAGACATGGAAACACAAAATATTAAACAAAACTTAAAAAGATCCCTCTCCGAAGCTCAACCAGAACCAATTCTTATATTAGAAAATAATTCACAACAAGAAGAAATCTCTGAAATTGAAAACTCATTAGTAGAACCTAAATCCACCATAAATAAAAGAAAAATCAAAAAAATTAAAATAATACAAAAAATTACATGGATAACCCAATTAGAAGAAGCATATCCCACGTTAGAAAACAAACCAAATAATTTAAATGTGGACGAATTAAAACAAATACTACTAGAAGTTCCACTATCAAAAACACCACTAGAAATATTAAAAAAAATTACTGGATTAGATTTAGAATCTATCATGGACACACTAAAAGATCTATCAACACAAACTAAAAATCGTGCTTTAAAAATTCGCTTAACTAAAACACAAAACACTCTTTACCAAGCACTTAATTGCAAAGATGATCCAGACATAATCTCACCGGATGTAATGATACCAACAGATACCAGCCCAACCAATTAACAATTTACTCAAAACCATTTTATCTCTAATAATATAACAATCAATTTTAATTTAATATAGTAGCTTTCTTATGAACATAATACAGTGGAATGTAAATAGTTTTAATAAACGATTTGATGATATTAAACGGTTGCTGGCTGATTTCAATCCGGTAACGTTATGTATCCAAGAAACCAATTTTAAACCTACCCATCATCCTAAATTACGAAATTTTAAACTATACCGAAATGACAGGCAATCCAACCATGCTAGTGGTGGTGTTGCGATTTTTGTAAATGAAAAATTACACTCTGAAGAACTTACAATTCAAACAAATCTCGAAGTGGTGGCTGTTATTTTATACACACCACAAAAAATTACAATTTGCAATATATATTTACCAAATAGTCAAGCTGTCGAAAAGAACGATATAACAACATTAATTTCCCAATTACCTCAACCCTTCATTTTACTTGGAGATTTTAATGCTCATAACCATCTGTGGGGGTGGTAATCAAACTTGTAGCAGAGGACGTTTAATTGAAAGTATTTTAAATGATTGTAGTCTTAATATTTTAAACGATGGCCAAAATACACATTTTAATTTTTCAACAAACAACATGTCAGCAATCGATCTAACAATCACCCAACCTCAACTCGAACCTTACTTGGAATGGACTGTACTTTCTGAACTGTATAACAGCGACCACTTTCCTATCTGTATTAGAAAACTTTCTAACCAACCTTACGATTTTAATGGCTTTCCGCCTAAGTGGAACATTGATAAAGCAGACTGGAATATATATAGAAAAGAAATTATTAATAACTAGCTGGATACCGGCTTCGCCGGGTCTCATTAAAAGGTGGAACTCTGCCTTTGTCTGAAGTACTTTACTTTAGGCTCTTGGACTTAAAAGAATTTAAATGGGTAGACTGAATAATTATTCAGCAAACTTCGTACCGCCTTAGAATTAATAATAATGTTGTGTTAAGTTATTAGGTGATTCTTAATCTTATAAATTTTATTTTAATATAAAAAGTTAATAAAAGTTCAAAATGGAACTAATTCACGTACAGCAAAGCAACCATGTGCTGAATGGGTTGCACTCGCGTCAATTATCTTCATTGAAGGACCTTGCGATACACTATATTTTTGGTTTTATTGTTAGGGGCGAGAATGAATAAAGCGGGTGGTTTGCCTACACGTGAACATGCTACGTACAATTGACCATGAGAAAATCAACTACTTTGTATATTCAGTCCACAAACATTCAAGGATTGGTCTTGCGATTTGTTTATCGTCATGGCCAATGCAAGACGAATCGGATATTGAATTCGTTTAAATTCGAATGGCATATCGGTTGGTATCATCGGAATGAGAACTTCCTCACCCTTAAATTTTCCCTTAAGTATCGTTGCGTGAATTATATTGCCCATGAGTTTTTCACCACCAAACGCGTTCCTTACATAGCTTTGGTTGGTTCAGATTTCTAAGCATGATGACAACCGAGCCAACTTTTAGTAGTAAATTGTGCGGTGGTAAGCCAGGCACATCCAGTGAGTTTAGAAATTCAATGGGATAGTTAGTTGCTTCGTCTTCGTTTGTTACACTGTCAATAGATTTGAAGGAATGCAGTGGACCAACAATTTGATTTTGAATTATTATGTTTAAGTCATCTACATCCTTGTTCTTTGCTGCTAAAATTGCTCGTTCACTAACCAATTGTAATTTTTTTGGTTAGCAATGATATCCGGGAACACTTTACTAATTAGCTCGTTCTTCGTTGAGACAAAATTGCAAAAAATTTGGCGGAAACGAAATCAATCCGCTCGATTCGTCGACAGGAATACGGCCATTACCGATATCCAGCAATTGTTTAGAGAACTTTTCGGCAGAAGGATCATTTAGCAATGCAACTCGCATGTTTGTCGTCAGCTCAAGTTTTTTTACATAGCGCCACAGAGTCGATGATTTGAGGCAAGCGTTTATTTCATCCGCAGCGGTCGATCTTGGACAAAGGCAGAGTTTCACCTTTTAATGAGACCCGGGCGAAGCGGGGTCTTTGCATTACAACTTCGTTGTGAAGGATTCGATCTTCTTGCTCGCGGCATTGTAGAGATTAGATTACATTAATTTCCATGTCAATGACTGACTGACTGACTCTTTAATATCTGCCGGTTGTGTCATGTACCAACCTTTAGATATTAAATATTCACCAATCACCGTTCACCATACCTAATCCGTTATGCTTTATTTACATATACACTGTATAAAACATTATTACACTAAATTAATACAGGACCGTATTTACATATAATCATGAAAATCGGTTCAGCCGTTCTCGAGTTATAAATGGTGTAACTAAACACAATTTTGCGACTTCGGACATCTTTTCTTTTTTAGTTTATAGATATGATGATATATATAATTATTTATATATATAATAAATTGTAGTTGGTACATAGGGGATTATCGGTTTAACGAAATCCATAACGTGATAATACAGCCTCTTGTTGAGAAAGCTTAAACAACCTCATTTTTTAAAGAAATTAATGCTTATAAAATTTTTCTTCTTTGATAAAAATTCCTCTTAATACCTTTGAATAGCAATAGCTTGTGTTTGAAGTTGGAAGAATATCTCGATTCGACTATTTCATTGGTCGAAAAATTTTTTCTTTTGGGTTGGTATAATAAATGAACGAACCAATCAGAAGCGCAAAGGACACGAACACACACACACACTGAGAAATATATATATAGATGACTTTACTTTTACTGACAACCTAGACATTGAAACTATTGTCAAATTGCTCTCAGACAAAATAATATCAGCCGCAACCAAAAGCGTACCAAAGAAAGGCATAACAAAATCTAAATTTCAAGTTCCATGGTGGAACAAAACTGTGGAAAAAGCAATAAAAGAGAAAAAATCTGCATTATACAAATATAAAAAATTCAAGTCATTGGAAAATCTTGTCAAGTTTAAGAAACTTCGAGCAATTGCTAACAGAAGTATTAAAGAAGCTAAACGCACATCGTGGATAAATTATATTAAAAGTATAAATACCTCAACATCAAACAAAGAAATGTGGAATAAAATTAAGGCCATTAAAGGTATAGAAAACAATTTTTATATTGCTGCCTTAAAATCTTCATCAAATCAACTAATAACGACACAAAGTGAAATAGCAAATATCTTAGGCACACATTTCTGCAGTAAATTTAGTTCACAAAAATATAATCCAAAATTTTAATAAATATGCAACACTTGGAACTAGAAAATTTACAAATAAATTCCAACAATTCGGAAACATATAATGCACCAATAACCCTAAATGACCTTACACCACTATTATCCAATTGTAAAAATACAAGTCCAGGTCCAGACGATATACATAATTTTTTTATAAAACATCTCCCTCTACCAGCACAAGAAACCATCATAAAACTGTTCAACCTCATATGGGAAAAGCACGTCTTCCCCACCCAATGGCGTAACTCAGTCATTCTTCCCATTTTAAAACCTGGGAGATGCAGAACTGACGTTGATAGCTATAGACCAATCTCTCTAACCAGTTGCCTCTGCAAATTGATGGAAAAGATTGTAAATGAACGTTTAATGGAAGTTTTGGAATCAGAAAACCTTCTTGAACCATACCAGTGCGGCTTCAGAAAAAACCGTTCAACCATCGACAACATAATATCCTTAGAAAGTGACATCTTAAATAGCTTCGCCAAAGGTGAAAAGGTACTGGCCGTATTCTTGGATATTGAGAGCGCATATGATCGAACATACAAAAAACTTATACTAAAAACTCTTGTAGATTATAATATTAAAGGCAACATGACTAATTTCATCAAAACATATTAACAAATAGGAAATTTCAAGTACGTCTGGGAACAAAATTATCACATCAATACGGTCAATCAAATGGTATTCCTCAAGGATCAGTATTAAGTGTAACCCAATTCCTTATTTCAATCAATCACATATTAAAACATATTGAATATCCAATAAAAGTTGTACTTTATGCCGACGACTTAGCTATATATTGCTGCCATAAAGATATTTCATTTTTGGAAAATAATATTAAGACTGCTTTAAGAAAATTAGAAGATTGGTGTCTGAACACAGGTTATAATTTCTCGGCGAAAAAAGTAAATGTGTTTTATTTCGGAAGTCAAAATATGCCCACAATTACCTATTCTACAACTTAACAATCAAAATTTGCAATATACTCAAGAGATAACATATTTAGGAGTCTTATTTGACGAAAAATTAACTTGGATTCCACATATCAAGCTCCTCAAAATGAAATGTTACCAAGCACTGAATATTTTAAAAGTTTTATCCCATCGAGACTGGGGCTGCAATAAAAAGCTACTTCTGTATATATTTAAATCAATCGTTCGATCAAAATTGGAGTATTCGGCAATCGTATATCACAGAGCAAACAACAATATTTTAAAATCACTCGATACGATATACAACCAAGGACTCAGAATAGCGACCGGAGTACTCAGAACTACACCACTAGAGAGTCTCTATAACATATCGGGCGAACTTCCTCCAAAATTTAGAAGAGAAACTATCATCTTAAATTATTTTACAAAAATTTTATCAAATCCAGATCGTCACAATTTTACCAAAATTACCACTCCCAAATTCTTAAATTTATATTCTACATATACAAATTCTAAATTACCGTTACCGATTACTGTCCATCAGCTTCTTCCTAAATATAATTTGGATATCACCACGATCGAACAATGCAACAACAAAAAATTATTAGTAAAACAAAATTTTGGAAAAATGGGAAGAAGAATGGCAAGCGCTTCCTTACAATAAACTAAAATTATAAAACCAAATACCGATGTTTGGGATACTCCTCTAGAACTCACCAGGAGGGAAGAAGTAATTCTGAACCGACTTCGCGTGGGACATACCATGCTAACCCACAGCTACTTGTTTAAAAAATTACAACGCCCCGAATGTTCCTGTGGAAGCCCTTACGTAACAATTAATCATATTTTAAAAGATTGTAAAAAATATCAGGCAGCGCGACATTTTGCTGGACTACCTGACAAATTAGAAGAAATTCTTACAAACAACAAAACTAACGTCAGAAAATTATTTCAATTCTTAAAATCATCTGGCTTATTAAGAAAAATTTAAACATACTATTTCCTAACATTATAATTTTATTATTTAATTTGTTATTGTTACATATTCTAGTTCTTTAGTGCTAATAACTGCTATGTTGAAGCACGCATTTTGTGTATATTCTAAATTGTAACTAAATAAAAAAAAAAAATATTTATTGTAATATTTTTATGTTAAAATATTAGCGATGTTTAAATTTGAATTAAGCGCGTTGAAACAGGTGACGCCATCTCAGAACGGTAAGAGGAGGATTGCACGTTGGGCTGTTTCAGTAGACTTCACTTGTTGCTGGGTGGTAAAAAGACGCATACGGTCGTAATGCCGCTACTATTTTAACAGTGTTTTAAAATATTAATTTACAAAGATTTTGCAAGTATTAAAATTTAAATACTTAATTATTATTACAATTAAACTTATGTGAATTAAAATTTAGTGTAAGTACAACTTTTATGTAATCTTAACAAAAGATCGATAATATCGATTATCCGTTTTCATCCCTTTGTTCGAGGAAGCCATGTTGATTTTGGTTCGGCATCGGTTGATTTGAAATGGGTTTGTCTAGGTTTGTTTTTATGTTTTAAAATGGCTTTGTGTTTGCTGGATTTGTTTAAATTGTGGTTTAGCATCAATTTAATTTATTTTCGAATCGGGTTTGTAGTGTATGAATATTTTGTTTTGTGTTTGATAAGCTAAGTTGGTACTTGATCGCAGATGTTTACTTTATTTTATATTGGTTATTTATCTTTTGTGATGTATATGTAATTTTGGGGTTGGTTATGCATTTAATTGTGGTTTGTTAAAAGGGGTCGGTTTGAAGGTAAATTTAGGTCAGGGCCGTATTAAGGAATTTTTAACAAAATGGTTACCAGGGGTCGCATCTAATTAATTTAGTTATCCAAATGAATGTTGTTTTGTCTCATTGCACTATTATTTCTACGATTAAGAATTACACATAGATATGTGAAATCAATAGGTACGATGCAAGATACGCTCCCTATTTTATTTTTAAACAATAGAAAAGTGGAGGGATAATTTCTATCATAGTGTATGAAAGTCGCATAAGTAAATTTTGCTGCCTTGCGTTATTTATCCTTTAGAGATGCTGGATTAATTAGATGCAATCTTTATGGTATTGTCTATGTCACGTTTGGGGTTTTGGTCATTTCAATTTATGCTTACTATACCGTTACTATATCTTGTATGTATCTACAAGTTGTTACCAACTATAGTTCTTTAAAAGTCCTCACCGACACTTAGGTGGAGGGAATTTTAAATATATGCTTAAGCACATTGTACAAAACTAAGATTAATAAAAATCAGTATTAATAATATTGTAGCATTGTGTTCTTTTTATTTTTATTAATGTAATAACTGCAAACAACTAGTACCCATATAGCACATAATCTTGGCGCAATATTGGGCCAATATTGAATCTTGGCGCAATATTGCAAGATTTAGCTAATATTGGTCCAATATAGATTTCAATATTGCGCCAATATTGCAAATAAATATTGGACCAATATTGCCTGTCAATGTTCAGCCAATATTGGTGCAATATTGATTTCTAATATTGCGCTAATATAGAAATCAATATTGCACCAATATTGGAAAATGTTCACATCTCTATATTGGTCCAATATTGCAAATGAATATTGGTCCAATATTGCCACAAGATTTGTGCTACATGGGTACGTATGATAGGAAAACGTAAAGTAAAAAAACAGAGCTATACCATGAACCAAAACTTTTTCTTCAACAGACCAAACCATTGTTAACAAAATTAAGTTTAATCCGTCAAAACAACTAGTTGGTAATATGTATTTGATTTTCATACAATAACGATGCGGCAACTGACGTAATGCATCGAACAAGCCTGCTAACATTTTTTTTAAAAGGGCTATTTCTTAATTTTAATTTCGAGTTTTTAACTATAATTTAAAAACAAAATATTAAGTGTTGGGTATCTTTAGACGCGGATAAAAATTTCTATAATTTGATATACTTTTTATTCATATCCGTTATTATTAAAAAAATCAATTGTCCATGTTATTTCCCTATGTTCAGATTTCAACCGGTCACCCGGTATATTATTTCATCTTCATCATCTTTCAGCTTTTTTCAGCTCAGCAGGACTGGAGCCTCTTTCTCTAAGAGAAAGGTTTAAGCATTAAGACCCTGTTACGGATAATTTCGTCGGCGCACACACCCGTAACCAAAGCCTAAAAGTGCCGGATTAAGCTTGCCGCGAAGGTCGGGGTTGACGAAAATATGAATTTTGATTTGCGTGCGCCGGAAGGGTCGAAATCGCGATGGTCAACGATACTGAAAAATAGAGGGCGCCACTAGTACAAGTCCAAAGGTAAGATGTAAAAAATGCACCGTGCACTAGACCGGTACATACCTTAAAAATGAAATACTTAAATCCGCCTTACCTCGGTAAAACTCAATTCTCTCGCTCCACTTTACAAAACTAGGATCTGAAAAAGAGTACAAAACAAACAAACACAAGTTCGGTAAAATAACAATATAATGTTTACTATGGAAACAAGAACAAAACAACAACAAAAACACACCAGAAGGGTGTAGCATTGACAATACACTAACTAAATTTGATAATGGAGTGCACTCGCCCTAATATTTAAACTTATTTACAATAAAACTTAAAATTATTTAAAATATAAACATTGACGGTAAACAAGTGATTACAAAACACAACAATGTTAACGTTATTGGCCGACGACCGCAGATGGCGTTCGTGGTCACTATTATTATTTAAATTACTGAACGGTATCAAAACCGGAAAAATGGCGGCGTAACACTTTTGAAAACATAGCAACGATAATTTCACTTTGCTGCACTGAAGTTGTTAAATTGGACGAGATTAAATAACTAACCTTAATTATTGTGATCCACAGCTTGGCGATTGAATTGGTTTTACGGCGGTAACTAAAATCGAAATTGGTTGCGATGACTTTACAGGGTCATCGACTTCTTGAACGTAAAATTAAGGTCGACTTGCGCTAATGCGGGTGGTTTTCTGGACACGGTGATGAGACGATAATCCCAACTGAGGGTAATTTCTTCCAAACGGAAACGACAAAAATAACGGCATAGTGCTCAACATAACATTCCCCAAAAATGTGGGTAAACAGGTGTGACATCATCACACACAACGATAATTTCCATCGGAAATACGATACGATACGATACTTCTGTTGGCACTTGCTTAAAAACGATATTAAATTCACCGGTCAGGTGTACACACACAACTAGCATTGGTCGCCTCAAAAACAAAAACTGACGAAACGGTACTAAAGATGTTAAAATATTTAACGTGTCAAAACACGGAGCGACTTGACTTAAGAAAAGCTCGAAGCCAACTGACGATAACGATATTACTTTATAAACCGAAATTAAAGATGGTAAAATTTAATTTAACGTGTCAAAACACGGAGTGGCTTGTCTGAAAGACCAGGACCAACTGACGATATTTTCGAGAGAAGGGATAGCATTGGCGCGTTCGGGCCAATCGGATAGCAGCTATACTGGCAGCTGTGCTTGCATTGCTACAAGCACGTTTCAACTTGAACGAAATTTGCTGAAGGTTGTCTAGGAAAACAGCACGTGATGGTAGATAAATTCAAATATGAACTCAAAACTTTCTTCACGGAATAAAAATTGAACGACCATGAGATTTAAAATTCAACTGACATTAAACTAACTAACTGACTGCAAAATTAATTTATACTTGTAAAAATTTATAAAATAAAGGAACGTTATGACTGAAATAATTAACGAAAATTGGGGTGGGCTACAATCCGAAAAAATCACCTTACAACCCCACTGTTGCTAAGGCCGGGTTGGGGAATGTGCCTGTAACCCTTTTCATTGTTGATGCTGGCAGTCATCAACTCAGGGGGACCGCCGGCTTTACGTGCCTTCCGAAGCACGGGAAACGGCCATAGATAGAAAGAGAGTCAGAAAGAAAATTTTTCCTTTCTAGACTCCTCTCGGGATCGAACCGGGTGCCTTTGCACCAGTGGTTGATCGCTCTAACTACTAGGCCAAGACCGTCTATATATTATTTATTTTATATTATATATTATTTAGTTAAAAAAATAAAACAATTTACACTTCTTTCTGATTTATATAACACATTATACTGGTGTTTTGGGAGCAAGTATTTCTAATTTTAAATATTTATATTTACGCAACACTAATGGTCGCGATAGGTTATGCAAATCGAATACTCGCGTAGGTACATGGAGAGTCTAGTATATATAAAATATATAATAATTACTTCAAGTATTTCTTCTTTATTTGCACTTAATGATTTTCCAAGGTAGTGCTGTAGTAACTTACAATGTCCACAAATTAATGTTAATACGTTTATGTACATTAGTAACAACAAATAGAAGATCAATACTGTTATACCAAAATGTAATATTTGAAATATAAATTGTGTTTCATTATCAACCATATGTAGTCCACTTCCAAATGGAAGAACCCATTCTTCTTTATTTAATGATAGTACAACCGACACTGATATGCATGTAAACCATAAAACAAAGAACGCAAAATATCCAAGATAATTCTAAATAATATAATATTGTTACTAAAATCTGTTGAATAAAAATTTAACTTTTTTTTCAAGCTAAGTAAAATTTTAAAATTTTTTATAACTTTCATTTTTAGTCTAAGACACCGCTCTGCAATGTTATTTTCATATCAAAAACTACATATATTGGAAAATTTTAGTATGTAATAATTAATTGAGATATGTTTTGACAAACTCAGATCGACATATTAGATACTCAAACCTTTAAAATACTGAACAACATTGTACAACGGTGTCTCAGACTAAAATTGTATGTTGAAAAATTTAAAAATTTTACAAGTTAATATACCACTTATAATTTGTAACCATAATCGTAAATATAAACGATAATTGGTACTTTATAAAATAACCTTTCGTTTTGTAGAAGTACGTTGTTTTTATCAAATAAAATTAATTTATGTTGTAAATGTAATTAATTAAAGCGTCAAACATGCGACACCAAAGAGTTACTTTGCTTTTTTACTTTTAAAATTTGTGATAAAAAATATTTTTTTTAAAATTTTGTTGGTATTCTTAACGTTGCAATGAAAGAATGAATGAGTTAGGATATACTAATGAATAAATTTTTTTAACTTTTCTACAAAACTTTTTACTGACCTACTTGATATCTTATTATTAAACGTCCAAATTTTTTTTTAAAGTTAAATTATTTTTGGCTTTATTTAAATTTAAAGTTATTTAAAACTAAATAAGACTTTTGAAAAACCATAAAATTTACCAGCATGTTTCATTTGGTCCACAACCCGCATAGGCAATAAAATTGAAAAATATTATCTTTCTTAAAAGTAATCTTTTTGGTTCAAAACTTATCTATAATAATTTTCCCTCTTGTCCTAACCACTTGATCGTTCAGAAGAAAAATGTTTGAACAAGACGTGGATCCTTTTCTTTCCAAAAATACGCTTGATTTCCTGCCCTTGCCTTGGCTAGACTCCGACGGTATGCAAAAGCTATGAATTTCTACAGCTTATACTAAAGTATGAAATTCTAAACAAAATAACAAACAGTTTTCATTTATTATCTCAAAAATAGCTGTCGGTAATCATGTCTATAATATACCAAAATACGAGACAATACAAAACAATGCTAGAAAAAATTGATGCCCTAAGGTTCACAAAATCCAAACATTCGATGTAACGTTCTATTGAGTATGAGAAAGTGACCAAACTCAAAATACAGTTTGAATAAACACAGAACTACCCGTTGATGTAACGTTAAATTTGGCACAAAATGACTGGCAAATTCCTACAGGATTACGCCAATGAATGACCTAGCATGCATGATCTCAAAAGGTTTCAAAACTTACCAAGCTCTGTATAAGTTACCGTCTCAAATTATCAAAACAATCCTTCGTCATCGAGATCCTTTCAACTTATATACATTCCTGTTTATTGTACGGCCGCACATAACCTAAGTGTAGATTATAAAACCAAAGAAAGCACAAAATCTCACTAAACAAATTAGAAATACCTGCAGCAGTTTTCACACGCAGCCTTAAACAATTATTAAATAAAAACGTGGCAAGTGTCACATCAGGTGTTGGTCGATTGAAGATAAAACCATTTGAGAACGGATGGAATAGCACATCCCGGGTAACCTTAGGAAGAACGGTAATTTTAATCATAGAGTAATCAGCACCAGCGGAAGACTTGGCAGCTCATCGTGATAGGACAATGTCAGTGAAACCATATTAAAAATCCGGCATACGCTGACAATGGCTGGACATTGAAAGGGTTCACATCAAACTCTTCACAGCATAACTACAGCACGAACACCAACATCCTAATCGAGAGTACTTCTTTTCCAAAAACATGATAAACTTCAACCATCTTAACCCGTCGATATCCAAAAAGACAAACACGTCATATAGCGTAGAAAATGACCCTCCACAACTTTCCATAAGTGCGAAAAACAAAAAACCACATAGAACCACTACATGGAAATTTTAACAAGTGTCCAAAATTACAAAAGCCTGAACCAATAATACTTAATTCATTATCGTATTGTTATTGCCAACAAATTTGTTATTCCCGTAGAAGTTGCTAAAAAGAAAAATGGTAAAAAATACCCAACCTAAAAATAAAAATGTTATTACTTCAATACGGATTCGGGGTCGAGTTCAAATACCCGGAATCGAAAATACACTTTTTCCTATAGAAATGGCTTTACCAAACAAAGACAGAGAAATACAATGTGAAACAAGGATGAAAGTTGTCGGATTTATAATAAGGCCACAATTTAATTTTGAAAATTGCAATTTTCCCATAAGAAATACATGTAAGTGTATTATTGCGTAATAAAACACCAAATATGGAAAACTTTGTGTAGAAGGTACTACGTGTGCTATGCTTGGGTTGACTGTGACTAGCGGAGATCCGTCGCGTCAACATCTGTATTTTTCGAGTTGGAGGTACTTGGAAGATGTTTTTAGAAAGTAAAGCGGCTATCAGAAAAAGAAGCAACCCGGAGGGTCGAGCAGGGTGCGGAAAGTTGGTTTTGACGGGCGCAACTACATCAAAAGTCGGATTCAAACAAAAAGTGATTTTTTTCCAAAATTTGTTGTCCGAACACAAATTTCATTTTTTTATGACTTAATTAGGCCTTCATCCTTCTTAGTTTGTTGTAAAAAACAAGATTCTGGTATCTTTACTGTTCTTACAACATAATATGTTTTAAAATAAACAACATAAAATATTATTTTAATTTTGGTGGGCGGAGTTACAGTTCAAAAGAGCCAATGACAAATATTCATTCCAAATTAATTTTTAGAACTGTTTTTTTCCAAAATGTGTAAACCGACCAAAAATTTTATTTTTTGTACGCTAATTAGACCGCCATTTTTCATAATCTACTTTAAAAATGATAAAAATCCCGATCCGGGAATTCGAACCGTTCCCCGGATTTGCCATAGCTTTTGTTTACGACGGCCTATTAAATAATATAAAATTTGACTTGGCCTGGCAAGATAACCGGTAACAAATAAATATAAAACGACACCTACACAGGGCTTTAACAAAAAAGATGTAGTTAAGAATTAGTAAAAAAACTTGTAAATACTAATTTTTACGTTTAGTAATAAGATATCAAGTAAGTCGGTTCCTCTTGGTTAATCTGTTAACATTTATCACAAATTCAGATTCATCTGACGAGTATCCTAAAGAACAAAATATAAGTGTATATTAATATAATGGACAAAATAAATGTCGCAAATAGTCAATAATAATTGGTAAATGCAATTTAAAATTTCATTAAAACTTGTAATAATTGTTAATTTAATACTTATTGTCGGGCCCACATAAATTGAGCCGTGCGTCATAAATTTCTGATTAAGAAACGATATCCTGAATATAATTAAAGCCGTCGTTTAGCTTGGTTTAAAAAAGAGTACAAAAATATTGGCATGTCTTGCTGTCAAAGTTTAATAACAATCGTACGTTGCTAATATTGTACATTAGTAAATTAAAATATTAAAAAATTAGTATGTCCTTACTTTTACTACATTAAAAGCTAATAAAATATTTGAATTACGTAGTGATTGTAATATTTGTAGATTAGTTCAAATTGTAGTAAAGAGAGAAAGTTATGTACATCAAAATAACAAAAAATGATGCATTTTAAATTGCACTCGTTTGACTAGCGATTCTGATTTTATTCATTCCATTTTAAACTATGACGCAGGGCTCAATTTATTTGGAAACGAGTATACAATAATATCTTTATAAAATAGAATTTTATTTTGTAGAAATATATTGTTTGCCATTATTAAATAAAATTAATTTATGTTGTAAATGTACCTAATTAAAGCGTCAAACATTCGACTTCCCACTTTCTACTTTTAAAGTTTGAAATAAAAAATATTTTTTTTTTTAATTTCTGTAATATTCTTGATATTCAATCAGTCGTGCGTAAAGCTGGACACAGAGGGTGGAAGCTCTGTTACTTTTTTTGTTACAAGCGAAAATGGGAAGATGAATATTACTGACGAAGTGTGAAGATAATCTACTATTTAATGACCTTTTACAGTTACCTGTTTCTTAATAATATTTTTATATTTTTTTATAACAACATTTTCGTCTTTTGCATTTGGAAAATTTGAGAGCTCATCCAAAAGTTCCAGTTTTTCAAATAAATTTATCAATTCGAATCGATTCCAAAATGCCAAATAAATACCAATTATTGCTAAAAATGGAAAACATTTTAAAAGGTTTCAAGTTTAATAAAATTTGAAAAAAAAATTATTATTGTTTTACAATTCTAATAAAATTTGAAAATTTTCCAACTTACAATTTAGTCTAGGACCCCCTTATATAAAGTGGTTTCGTCTATTCAAGATATCATTATCTAAACTATCCCTAAATGAATGAAATGGATTAAAATCCATTAAAATTAAAATCAAAAACTGTATTGATAAATTTTTTATAATAAAATTAATTAACTTGTGTTTTGACAAACCTACTATATCGACATACTAGATTCTAAAATTGAATGTCACCAAGTAAACAAAAAATTATTTAAAAAATTGTTTTATATTTCAAAAAAACACAAGATTTTCTCACCGTCTATTTTTTTCAAATTTCATTAAACTTGAAACCTTCTAAAATATTTGCGGCGTGCGCGTGCAAAGGGGGTTAAATGGATTTTTGGGCAAATTGAGATAAGTGCATAATTAGGTGGCTTATATGATGCTCGACATGTGTGTAAAACGATATTAGTTTAACGAATTTTTTAACGGCCGAAATTCACGTGTGAAATTTGGGTTAAGTGTATGAATTAACACATATATTTTGTGCAAAGGGGTATAAGTATGTACTCGTACCACTTTGCACGATGAATTTTAAAATTTTTTGTAACCTATACCGTTCTGCACATAAATTATTTCAAATAATAATTAAATTACAACGTTATATTAGTTACAATTACTTTACTTAATTTTCTCAATATATTGTTTCGAATAATTTGAATGTTATTCTGTAGTTAAACTGTAGTTAACTGTAAAAACTGTTAAAAAAACTTAAGTTAAAACTGACAAAATGGAATAAAAGTTGAATAGTAGCGCGCGTCACTTGCTCGGAGTTACCGCAAATTCAAATGTTTGTAATTTCGTAAAAAATTTAACTAACGGTATGACAATAGAAGCTTATTGGAGCTCAAACGAAACTCTATCGATTGAGACCAAATTCACTAAAAAATCCGAACTAGAACGGAAAATGGAAAACCATTACCCTCCCCAAAGTTTTCGCGAATAACATTGCGACGGTTGTGGTTCAAACGATGAAAATGGAAGCTCATTGAAGCTCAAACAAAGCTCAAACGTTTGAGACCAATTTTACCAACAAATTTACACTGGGGGAGGGGGGCGACGAGATGCACCTAGCAAAAACATTAAAACTGCGTTAACTCAAAATGCCCATTTTAGACTTATACTCCTTTGCACGCGCATGCCGCATTTTATTAAACATATAATTTCAACAAGTAATAATAAACATTTACAATTAAAAATTAAAACGTATTTAAATGCATAAATTATTAGTATACAGAAAACAATAAATTGCATGCATTGCATAACTTATTTTAAAAATAATATTGTAATGAATTTTGAAAGCTTTTAAAATATCTTACTTGTACATTGTCCAATCTCGATCATTGTAGAAAACAAAAATTTGTTAAAATTAGCACAATAGTCTTTTAAAATTTGTGGAATGACCAATAGCGTATAAATTGTTATTATAAATAAAAAAAAAATTGAGTACACTTTATAAAGACCATTTTCGTTTGGCAACAATCCAAAAATATGTAGTAAAAACTTGTGATTGCGAAAACAATCGAATGTTAAATAATTGTTAGAATTTTTCATGTTAGTTTTGGCTTTAATTTAAACTTTTGTAAAACTGCGCGATTTCTTGTCACAAAAGTACAATTAACTACTGTTCATTGTTTGATGACAAACTGAACACTATGTTCTTATTCACTCTACAAGTCATTTTATTCCAATCAAATAATTATCGTCTGCATTAATAATGTGTGAAATCAATTCCGGTTTCGTGATCTTAGAACGAAGTAATAAAGATTATAAATAATTAAATTATCTTTTACTTATGCATTGATTACGAGGGTAGTGCAAATTATATTATAAAAATTTTGTTTACGGTATAATCTTAAATAAATTTTATTTTATAGATAATTATCTATAAGCCAACATTATTCTACTATTAGGATGCTGCTGTCTAATGGCATTATACAGTAGAACCTCGATTATCCGGGCCGACCGGGACCGTGCTCGGCACGGATAATTGAAAAACACGGATAATAATAATTGACGTTTTTTGTTAAATTATTACAAAAAAAAATACACTAAACAGCTTTGTATGTAATCCAAGTGAAGCTCTGAGGTAAGCATAAATTCTATACATTTGATTTCACATAGTATACTACTAAAGTTGCGAATTTCTACGGATAAACTGCTGGCGCCGCACGGATAAGCCGCCGCACGTATAATAATCTGACGGTAATCGATGTATAGTGGGCTCACGGATAAACCGCTTCACAGATAATCCGCGCACGGATAATCGGGGTTCTACTGTATGTTCAAATTGTATTTACACAATTATTTTATATGTATTAATACTTTTTAAACCACCTAGGTAAATTATTTTCTGCTTTATGCTATAATTTTACGGTACAATTAGTTAGTGAATTTATTATTGCTTGATAATAATAGGATGCATTTCAACATTTCTCTTACTTAAAAATGGATTTGTAAACTTGAATATTTTAAAATACATTTCTTCCATCGATCAAAATTGATTTTGAAATTAAGCTATTTATAAGTTTAATATAATTTTAAATGCAATAAAAAAAATTGGATGTGAAAAAGCTCATAACTGTAACATTCTTTTACTGAATTTTTTTTTTAAAAACGTCAGAACCAATAATATTTAATTCATTATCGTATTGTTATCCACGTAGAATTGGTAAAAAGAAAAATGGTAACAAATACATTGGATGTATTTCGGATTTCTATGTTGGATATTCGGTCTTGCTGTGTGACTCCAATCATACGTCTCTCCATAGCTCTCTACACGACTTGAAATTTAGTTACTATGCTATTGTTTAGAGCCCAAGTTTCAGTTCCATATGTTAGTACCGTTAGAATGTACTGGTCAAAAGTTCGTGCTTTAAGGGTGTTTGGTATGTGAGATTTTAAGGCCTGGCGAAGTTTTCCAAATGCTGCCCATGCTAGCGTGATTCTTCTGCTCAGATCGACTTTTAAATTTTTTTTTACATAATGATTTTTTGACCCAGATATATGTTGGAGTCCACCTTCTCAACTGTTAAATCTCCGGCGTTTAATTGTTCCATGCCTAGTTTGCCTTTTGTAGGATCATTCGTCATGTATTTAGTTTTTGTGTTATTTATTTGTAGGCCTATCTGTTTGGAACGTTCATTTAATTCCGTCAACATCAGTTGTAGTTTTTTCTTTATCATTCCTAATATCAGAATTATGTCGTCAGCAAATCGTATTTGATTTGAAATCAAATTTCAAATCAAATTTGTTTGAAGAATAGTTTTGGAGTTTTGTTGCAATTTTGAAAATCCCAAGGATCAATTTTATTTTTTGGAGGTTTTGGAAAGTCACAGTGAATTGCTTGATATCAACGATTGCGTGAACTCACGATTAAAGTCAGATAATTTTGTAAATTATTTACAACGTCGGACATTTGCGTTTTTTCTTGACCAAACGTAAGTACATAAATCGATATTACCGAAATAAGATTTAAACAGCTTCCAGCATCGATCAGATTTGTTCAAGTTACTTGAAGCGGAAACTTACATACCTATATTGAAACATATTTTCCCCAATTTTGGAGTTATATTGATATTGCATCATTTATTAAAACTAATCATTTGTTTGGCAAATTATGTTTATTTAAAAACTGCTGGCGCCCAATAATTATTCCTTTTCTTGATTATATTTGAGAGTAATCCACGACACGCTTTACGTTTATCGATCTGAGCTGCCGTTTGCTGTATGTCTTGGAGGAATAAAAACCCCTGGATCGTATAATCTATCCACGAAATTTTTATTACTTTTATAAACTATATTTATTTAATAATAATTAATTATTTATAAATTTATCTCGTTTATATCAAATTCATTCTTTAAGCTTTCAAAAATTATTTAAAAAATTTTAAAAAATGTAATCTACGTGCAAAATTAAATTTTGTTAAAAGTTATCTGAATTTAAATAATCAAAACTATTTTGCTTTAAGTAACTAACAATAAATAATTATTTCTCATTCGATTTTCTAAAAAATCGGAATAGCTCATTAAATTAAATTGTTAACTTTTAGTCTATGTAATCTGAGAATACGGTAATATAAATTTCCTCTACTATAACATTTATAGAAATTATATATATTATTAACCTTTGAAATTAATATTTGATCCAAATTTTTTAAAATTATAAGGTTAAATTATTATTAAACGTCTGATGACCGCAGCAATCATTACTAAAAGCTTACAAATATTGTTTCGTTTTAATGTTTATTTAACCTTATAATTATAAAAAAATTGAATCAAATATAAAATTTATAATAAATAAACCCACCTATGAGAAGAGTTACGATACGTCTACTAACTTTTCTGCAAACACTGGAAGCTACCTACATAATTACATAATGTACATAGGTGAAACTGAGAGAAGACTGAAGGAAAATCAACGAACACATCCAGCCTGACCACAACTCTAGTTAAAAACTTCTCTAGTTTACGCAATTTACCAAGATAAGACAACAAAATACAAATAAATTGGTTGTGATATTTTAATTAAAATATAAAACTTACAGTGATTTAACAATTGCTAACTAATAATAATTACCCATCATCATCGAACCCTCATGCAAAACCAAATAAATCCACCTTTAGTAGTTTTTGGGAAATGAGATTCTTGTTGCACAGACTAAACGATGAAAGTTTAAAAAAAATTTTACTCAAATTTTTTGCTTTCTGGCGTGAATAAAATATAGCAAGTTTTGATAAATAAAACAAAATATTTTAGGAAACATTTTGCAAAAGAATATGGATTTATCTGATTTGTTCAAAAAGTACTATTTCTATGTACAAAATTTACAAAATGTATTAATGTTTATTGACAGAAAAGCACAATATAACACAGTATAAATTATTTTTCTACAGTTTTCTTCAAATTGCTCAGCAACAAGTTTTCGAAAAGAGTTCTTTATTTGTCTGCGATTAATTCGATTAATTTTTTTTAAATTTTGCGTAATTTTCAATAAGGTAATTATAACTGTACATTGGTTTTATTAAGTTATGGCTGAAATAAAATGAATTAATCTTCTGTCTTTAGAAAATGTTGACTTTAAGGCCATCGTATTATAAGATCTATTGTTGTATTTTTCGAAAATAAGCACGGTAAATGAAAACTAGCATAAAAATTATATATAAACGATGTGTTAATAATTTTTTTTCAAACGTGCATTTAACCGTTTTTGGCCCCTTATTAATAAATATTAACATAACGGTAAAAACTTTAGTTTATAAACTTGTGCATTTAACTTTAGCCAATAGTAATATAAATAAATATTTATTAATGTTGTCAAAATAATTGTCAAAATGGCACAATGTAACATTGATAAAATTACTTTCTTCTACAATTTTCTCAGCAATAAGTTTTCGTAAAGGGTTCTTTTTTGGTCTGGGATTATTTTGATTAATTTTTTTATTAAATTTGGCGTAATCTAGAATGAGACAATTACAACTGAAAATTGGTTTTACAGATTTATTCGGTTTTAGTTTAAACAAAACCCCATTTTACTATAAAATCTATTTGGGTTTTTTAAAATTAAGTATGGCAAATATAAAAATTACAATGTACAACTTATAGTTTTTCTAAAGAGGATTTATTCGGTTTTGCACGAAAGCTGCTCAATTACTATCATACAACATAGATGAATTTATCTTTACTTAATTTATAAATTTGTGCATGTAGCTTGGGTCAATAGCATTTTAATGCAAAAAATACCACATAGTAAATCAACCTAACATTTAAGTAACACATTCTAATACATTTTTGTTTAGTACCATTTTATGAAACCTAAACAGAAGCTGCTCATTAAATACCATATGAGTACACCTAAAATGCTAAAGACCAATATGTGAACACAAAATGTATTATTTAGTCATATTAACAACAAAACAACTAATCCGGTGGTCCTGACATATGTATAATTAAATTAAAATAACCCAATAAACATAGTTTTTATATAACCAACCATGTTTAATATCAATTAGGCATCATCTCACCCAAATGGCGTAATCGATCTCTATAGATACGCTTGAACATACGCTTTGAAAATACAGTGCCGTAATAATAAAATATTAAATCTGAATTAACAGTAACTTAATTTAAGAGGGCCTAGTAGAATACGCATGATACTATTGTGCACTCACTTCCACTTGTAGCGTAAGATAGGCGAATTAGCCTTTGACGATGGCGAAGTTTTTCCTAAACTATAACGAATTTTCAATTTTTTATTTTTAAAATCTACATAGTTACCCGTTTGCGGTAAAGAAAATTCAAGCTGTTTCGTTGAATAGTTTAAAATATATAGCGAAATAGAAATCACCATTATTATTGCAATGAATTTGTACCTTATGTTATATTTATTTTCACAATCATTTTACAATAAATGTTTATGAAAATTGTTTACAGTGTACAGTTCATCATTATCTACTAAATCCAAAAGAAAAAGTATCAAATTTTGTTTAGTTTTAAAAATCTTCGCCATCAGTAATAAAATAAAATATCATTTATTTTAATGAAATTTTCAGTTAGCCAAGTCGCAAAATAGTTGGTAAAACTTTGACTATTGTGACAGAGATGGCCCAATTTGGAATTTGTTTAGATGACATTTCAAATTTTTTAAACAAATATACTATATTTTTTAATAAATTGCAATTTTGCATTAACAAAATAATTGCTATTTACCTCAAGCTAGTACTGACATAATAATAATTATATTATTTTATATTATTAATAATATATTAGATTAATGTGATATATTAGAAAATCACATTATTTCTATTACTCAAGAGAGGCTACATAAAATATAATTTGTAATGCCTGAGAATATGCAACTATCTAAACAAAGTGAAAGGCAAATAGATTTCGATTTGCTGTCTCTACTAGGGTCACCTTAACATCGTGTTAATTTTAATACCTTCTCATATACTGCAGGTTAATTTTATAAATAATTTTTATAATAATTTTATTATTTTTTAGTGTTTTGTGAATTATTGGTGCATTTATTTCACTTAATTCTATTATTACTGTCGTTCAATATTCATATTTCTAAGGACCGTATAATAACTGTAAATGGACTGAAAGATCTGAAAAATATATTTAATTAGAATTAAACAAACAGTATTTTTGTACAATAATACGATACTAACACCAAGCATGGTTTGTAAACTTAGCACTCTTAACTTTCCAATTGTTATAGTTATTGGTCGCTGAGCTCTGGCCATTATAAGTATTAAAGATTTTTGAATTCTTAAATCACAATCAGTGAAATCCAATTCATAACATGCACTTACTATTTTATCACTTTCTGTTATAATTTGCTCTCCATAAGTGCATATTATAATCATTAGAGAAAAGGCTGATACTATCAGAACTACGTCTTTTATAAATTCTTCCATATCTATATTTAGCTAAAATATCAATCGGTTAAAATCTATATAATTTAAATATCTTTCAAAAGTTATATCAAATTGGTACCTCTGAGTGATATATTACTAAACACGCACTGATACTTGCTCCTCCAAAGAAAAAAAACATTACAAGCGAGAAAGCAGTTTCCAATTGATCTGCGGCATCAAAAACACCAACATGGTAAGGTACAATGTTGTGAAGTTGTACCTTAAATAATTCCCAATCAATAGTTTTGCTTTCAATAAGTTCTGTATCATTTTCCTAAAAAAATAAATTCTGTAATTTTAAAAGTTAAGTAGTTGTGTACTAAAGTCTCCATGTTTTAGACAAATCAGGTTTTGATACTCATATTATTGTGTAATCAGAAAAAAAATTTAATCACACGCATATTTAAAAATTTATAGTATGAGGTATAGACCATCGGCCTGGTTAGAGTTTAGGCATGTTGACACAAATTTGGGTGACGGATTTAAATACGTGGGTGCATGGCTCGATTAGACATCGAGAACAGATTGATTATATTGGAATAGAAAGTTTTCCTGGCGCTCAACAAATAAGTTTAATTACAAATAATAAAAGAAATAGTCGTTGGCCTGTTTGGTAGAGCGATCAACTACTCGGTTTGAATCCGGGTAGAAGCTCACTTTGTATGGCCGTCTCCGTGCTTTGGAAGGCACGTATAAACGGTAGTCCTCCTATCGTAATGAATTACTATCATTAGCAATATAAAATAGAGAAACAGGCACATTTAATACCAGCCTAGCAAGCTACTCCAGATGTAAAACAAATAATATGCTCACGGTAGTTACTGTTAGATATTACAGGACCTAGTCCTAAATTAAGAGAAAGAAGAAGGCAAATAATAAAAGGATATCGTTTCATATACTTATAAAAACCAGTCTTTTGGTTATTGTGTTGCTATCAAGGAAAAGAAATGGGGTCGGTGCAAAACTTATGTATTCATATAATTTTATTCTGTTTATCGATTATTTCCAGTTTAATATTTTAGTAGAAAAAATAAATCAATCGATAGTTATTTCTCACTTATTTAATCACATTTAACTGTGCTTTTTGGTAGCATGTACTTTTAATTTTAAGTAATATTTACGTATCATAAATGTACGCAATTGTTTTTGCAAATGGAATACTTGCATACATGGAGAGTCTAGTATATGCAAAATATAAATTAATTAATTACCTCAGGTATTTCTTCTTTATCTGCACTTAATGATTTTGTAAGGTAGTGCCGTAATAGCTTTACAATGGCCACAAATCAATGTTAATACGTTTATGTAAATTAATAATAACAAATAGAAATTCATTGAGATCATAACAAAATGCAATATTTGAATTATAAATTGTGCATTGTTATTGACCATATGAAGTCCACTTCCAAATGGAAGAATCCACTCTTCTTTATTTAATGATAGTACAACAGACACTAATATGCACGTAAACCATAAGACAAGTATCCCTGAATATCCAAGGTAATTCTAAATAATACAGTATTATTATTAAGATATTATTATAAATAGTTGTTTATTAACTTGTGGAAATATATTTTAAGCATTAAATTAACATTATATAAGTAGATGTACATTTATATTTTATTCAATACTCTATAGGTTACTCGTCAGATGGACCAGGATTAATAATTGAATCTTAAAAAGCAAATTTCAGAAATCTCGTATTAACCGAACCTTTTTACAAAATGTTTTTATTGCCCTACTTGATATCTTATCATTAAACGTCAAAATTAGCTTTGTTAAATTATTTTTAAATTTATTTAAATTTAAAGTTATTAAGTTATTAAAGTAAAGTAAATTAATTCAGTTACATCTTTTCAAAAATTATAAGAAAACATAAAATCTACCCACATGCGAATGCACACATATATTTATGTAATTCGTTTTTGTTTAAATTCTCCATTATTTAGGATAATAATTACAGATTGACTTGTGTAAAACAAATTGTGAAGGGAAGTGCCTTGTAGGGGTATTTAATAGTTATGTAGCTTATCGTTGGTAGTGCTGCACCTGGTTTTAAGTCCAATAATGTTACCATTATGTAACTGTCCAGGTCATGATTTCTTCAAAGGTTATTCGAGGCGAATAATGTCCCGACAATGACCTTTTTTGTAAATATTGTTACGCTCCACTTTTTACGTAACACGAATTAGCAATTTAAAGCTATAAAGTAGAAATTTTGAAAACAGTATCTACAATTAATATACATAGTATAAAAATTCTGCAGGAAAATAACTAATCTGTTAATGCCGCTTGCATGACGCCACTGTAGTCAGCGAAAGATAACAACTTCCGCGTAAATGCAACACAAATTGCAATTAAAAGGTAGACCAGATATTACTTGAAGATAAGTTGAGGTTAAAATACTAAAAGAAAGGCAGTATTAAGCTGAGTAATTGACACGTGCCAACTCTTAACCGCCAACGCAATTAAAACTGCAAGCTAGAATCACCTTGAAAACGTCGCGAGACCGTTGAATGTGAAAAAGTAATAGGAAAGGGTAGAAAACGCAGTTAGTTCCTAAGATACCTCGAAAGAAGAAAGAACAATTTCTAACTTAGCAAACGCGCAATTCGGTTTTTGAGAATAGTTTCTATAATCGGAGGAACTTATTAAAATTACCGGAAGCCGCGAATGAATATCGTCTCGAAAACCCAAAGTTTAAAATGGGAAGATTATTACCTAACTTGATACGAAATATCGGTGCCGTCTAAATTATCGAATTAACGTAAGGAGTTTAGTGCCAATCAATAATTAAAAACGTATTAATAATAACGTACCGTTTAAAGCTAAAGAACTCAAGTTTTCTAATAAAGGAATTGCCTTAATAACGACCAATGGTTGAAAGTATTAATAATAATGTGCCGATTAAACTTAAAGAACTCCCGTTTCCTAATAACGGAATTACCTTAATAGTAATTAAATAAGCAGTTTGTGGAAAATTAACAATTGTGGCAACTCAAAGTTAGTTAACGAAATCAAAACTAAAGCAGTGATGTCTTAAGGAAAATTTGCGCTAGTAAACAGTGCGCCTTGTAACTGATAAAAACTAAACAAAGAATGGACATCAAAATCATGAATAACCAACGCGCTTAATGGACCACGTTATTGAAAAGTCAATCGTATCGCTCAGGGGGCATCCATTCCACCTGGTCGAAGAAGTATCGTTGCAGCAAACTACCAACCTACTATTGTCACCTAAAGGTAACAAATTTGTATTAGCTATAAGAAAGTGCGTTTGTGTAAAGTGCCGCGCAAGGGACGATTGGACCAAAGGTCCCAAAATTCGAAGAAAGGGAATCCTACTCACTAAACAGGATTAATTTCCTAGCTAAAAGCCTACCTAACAACTCTAAAAGTTAAAAACAATTCAATTTAGAATAAAATAACGTGTATTGTTAAAGCCAATGGCAAATATATCGAAATTGATTTAAATTAAAGTAATGTTAATGTCAATCCAAGATAAAGGAACAGTTTTAGTAATAATAATTATCTATGGAATTAAAGTAAATTTAAACGAATATAGAGGTGATTAGAAATAGGATAATAATTTGTGCATAATGTGTTTTTATTCTTTTATTTTGATTATACGACTTAATTAGATGTTTTTGCGTTTTCTTAATATTCTGCCTAGAAAAGTAAGTGGTTTTCAACCTGGCCTCATTCGAAGAAAAGCCTTTGAAGTAGAGGACCGATGACTACCCGGGGCACCAAATAAATAGTTTACAAGGTAGGTGAACTTACACCCTGGAGAAAGTAGCTAACAAAAGTGGCGCAAACGCGCATGGACCTGATCAGAAAATCGCTGAAGTACTGGGCAGAATATTAATATTTGTGTATTTTAATAATGTTGATATTGTGTATTTTAATAATGTTGATTTTTGTTTGTGTATCTAGGGGTAGATGCGTAACGATACTAAGAAGCACCCTGAGCGTAACGCGATAAATACCGGGCGGCAGTAAAATTAAAGAATTTTTGCAGTACCTAGCGTAATTTGAAAAATTAAATTAAAAATAACGTAAAATGGAGCCGAAATATTTGACTAAATCGGAATTGTTGTTTGAGTTAGAGAGTAGAAAAATAATTCCGCGTATTACACGCGTATCTCAACGAATTCAATTAGAATTGGCACTAAATAATCCAGAAATTATACCGGAATTAACCAAATTAAATTGGGCGCAAAATGAAACCGAACTTAACGAATCAATTAAAGAAATCGCTTTATTGTTAGAGAAAAATGTTGAAGAATTAATAAATACGGACACCCAAAAGCAAATAAATTCGCGATTAATGCACGTATCGAATAGAATTAATTTAATAAAATCAATTCAATTAACTGAAGAGCAAACTTTTATAATTACTATGTTAGATGCGGAAGCTCAAATAATGAAAGGGGCTTTAGAGGAATTAATAGACACGGAAGTAAATAAAAATAACGCGTCCGCAAATTTAGTTGACGTAACGATAAACCCGCCTTTAGAATCAAAATACACGGGAGTAATTCCTAAAAATAGGGCAAAAATTTATCTTTGGAATTTAAAGTATAGTGGACATAATGACCCACAAGACATTTTAGAATTTTTAGACCAAGTCGAAGATTTCCGTGAAGCTAGACAAGTAACTAAAGAAGAGCTATTAATATCAGCTCATGATTTGTTTAAAGGTGAAGCGACAATTTGGCTTAGAAATGCAAAGAAAAATATCGCGACTTGGGATGATTTAGTTGATAAATTAAAGTTAGAATTTTTACCTCGCGATTTTGAATATATTTTGAAAAAGAAAGTGCAAGACCGTATGCAAGGTCAAAGTGAAAACGTATTATCGTTTATAATGACAATTGAAGCATTGTATCTTAGAATTGATAAAAATGTCCCCGAAAAATTTATAGTAGATCAAGTGATTCGTAATTTAAATCCTTTCTTTTCGGCACATATTGCATTAGAAAATATAAATAATTTAACGCAATTAAAAAACCGGTGCAAACGAGTGCAGGAGTTAAAACTTCGTAACGAGAAATACGATACCCCAGTGAATAGTAGATACAAACGAACGTTTGTCCCTGTAAAACCAGCTGTAGCTTATCTAAATGAGAACGACAAAGATAAAGAAAAAAGTGAATTACCTAAATTAAATATTAAAACCAATAATTTAACTAACGATTTAAATAAAAGGGAAAATAATAATAGATATTTGTTAAATAATATGTCGCGCGATACTCCAAAAATTACCTGCTGGAATTGTGACATGAAAGGTCACACTTATAATATTTGTAAATTAAAAAAGACGAACTTTTTGTTACGGATGCGGTAAAAGAGAAGTGGTAAAAACAAATTGCCCAAATTGCTCAGACCAATCGCGGCCCTCAACAGCCGTATATTCGGGAAACTTAGAAGCGGTTGGTGTAAACCGGGGCGCCACCAACCTACCAGCAGTCAGCCGACCCTTAGAAGAAAGCTTCCGCGATATAAATATATACCCTCAGTCACCTTTGCGAGGACGGGGAAGAGGCCAAGGCCGCTCGCGGTCTCTCAGCCGAAATTAAATACCTATTTTGATAAAAAAGATTGGGAAGCGTGGTTATTAAAAATTAAAAATTTTCACCGCGCAGCTAAAATAGTATCTCCCGTTATGATCAAACGACCATTAGATAACCGACCCCACCTAAATATTTCTATGAATAATGTAAACGTTACTGCTTTATTAGATACAGGGGCAATGAATTCTATTATCGGAAGGGGAAGGTTTAAAACTAATAAATAATAATCATGGACAGACCAAGAGGTCAAAAGTAAAGGAAATTAGAGTAGCTAACGGCGGACTTAGTAAAGTTACGGGCGTAATGACTTTAACAATTAGATTAGGAGGTTTAGAAAGAAGAGTAGATTTTTTAATAGTGCCTAATTTAACTAATGATTTCTTATTAGGGGCAGACTTTTGCAGAATTTTCAAATTATCATTAAATTTTGATACTTTTTCGTGGAATTCCTCGCGACAACCTCAAATAAATAGTACTGAGGGAATCTCTAGTAAAGCTAAATTAAATTCAAAGCAAGCCAAAAATTTGGCGGATGTAATAAATAAATTTAAATCCCTAGCTACTCCAGGAAGCGGCTGTGTAAAAGGAGTCGAGCACGTTATCGACACTAAAGATGCCCAACCTATAAAGCAAAGACAATACCCATTGAGTCCCGCCATGCAAGTTAAAGTGCATGAAGAACTAGATAAAATGTTAGCTAACGGTATCGTGCAGCCCTCGAATTCCCCATGGGCGAGCCCTTTAGTTTTAATAAATAAAAAAGACGGCGAAATAAGAACTTGTTTCGATGGCCGCAAATTAAATTCAGTAACGGTTAAAGATTCGTACCCGCTACCGCGTACCGATTCTATATTGAACAGATTAAGAAATGCTAAGTACTTAACTACTATAGACTTAAAAAAGGCGTTTTGGCAAATCCCTTTGGAAGAATCTTCGCGACCAAAGACGGCTTTTTGCGTCCCAGGAAGGGATTATTTGAATTTTTGGTATTACCTTTTGGCTTATCGAATTCCGCTCAATGTCTTCAACGGGCAATGGAACAGACGTTAGGCTCCGTAATCCACGAAGGAGAAGCTTTGTCTATCTCGATGACATAATCGTTGCTAGCGAAAATTTTGACACTCATATTGCGACTCTGAATACTATCTATGAACGGTTAAAACAAGCCGGGTTTAGAGTAAATATAGAAAATGCGAATTCTGCTGTAAATCACTTGTCTTTTGGGTTTTGTAATAGATGAACAGGGTTTAAGAACTGACCCAGATAAAGTAGAGGCAATTAATAAATTTAAAACGCCCAGAACCACTACCGAAATAAAAAGATTGATAGGCTTAATTAGTTATTATCGAATGTTTTTACCAAATTTGTCCACCATATCGTCACCCATAACGGCGCTAATAAAGAATAAGAAAAAAGGGCAAACCATACAATGGAACCCCGAAGCCGAAGAAGCTTTTTTAGAAATTAAAAGATTAATTACTTCCGCCCCATATTAGTTAGTCCCGATTTTAATAAGCCCTTTTATATACAAACTGACGCTTCAATAGTAGGAGTAGGAGCAGTTTTGTTTCAAGAGCAAGACGGCCTAGAACACCCGGTCGCTTATGCTAGTAGAGCCCTTACTACGGCAGAACAAAAATATTCGGCCACAGAGCGCGAACTGATAGCGGTTATGTTTGCTATTAACAAATTTAGAGGTTATATAGAAGGAACAGAATTTATAGTAATTTCGGATTGCTCAGCCCTACAATGGCTACACCGCCTCTCAAATCCCTCAGGCAGATTAAGTCGTTGGTCAATGTTCCTGTCCCAATACTCTTTCGATATACGCCATCGCCCTGGCAAATTAAATATTGTCCCTGATGTACTTTCCCGCGATATAGCCTCCCTGAATATTGATAAATTGATACCTGATGATTGGTACACCGATATGATAGCGCAAGTAAAAAGGGAGCCCGACTGCTACCCTAACTTTCGAATAGAAAATAATCGCTTATATAAATTTATCCCCTCAGACCTACCAGTAAAATCTAACTTCCCGGAATGGAAATTAGTAGTCCCTACGGAAAATAGGAAGGACATACTCCTTCAATGCCATGACGACCCTACCTCCGCCCATTTAGGCATTGCTAAAACGATAGCTAGAATATCAGAATTGTATTACTGGCCAAAAATGACCAGAGATGTAAAAAAGTATATAACTAACTGTAAAATATGCGCGTCATACAAAAATTCGACACAAGCAAGACCCGGTTTAATGGGCAATTATAAGAATATATCATTTCCGTTTCAAATGATATCGATGGATTTGTTAGGACCCCTCCCGCGTTCAAAAAGGGAACCAATATCTGTTAGTGGTAACCGATTGGTTCACCAAATTTGTATTAATTCACCCTTTAGCTAAGGCTACGACGGCCGCTATAAATAAATTTATAGAAAATCAAGTATTTTACTGTTCGGCGTTCCCAAATAATAATTTGTGATAATGGAGTCCAATTTATCTCCAAAGAATTTAAGGCACTAACGACCAATTATGGAGTGCAAAATATCTGGTATAATTCAAAGTATCACGCCCAAAACAACCCTACCGAAAGGGTAAATAAAACCCTTGTAGCGGCTATTTCCTCATACGTAAAAGACGACCATACAAGGTGGGATGAAAACATCCACAAAATTGCCCAAGCAATCCGAACGGCAAAGCATGATGTTAGTAAATTTTCACCCTCGTATTTAATGTTCAATAGATTCATTCCTATTAACGGTTCTTTCTACGGTAAACCCACCAATAAGGGGGAAGAAATAAAAATCGAAGAAAATCTCCTAAGTCCCGAAGACCAACAAGCCCTACCTGCTTTGTTTCAACAAGTCAGAAACAACTTAAAGAAATCTTACGACGCTAGTAAGAAAAGATATGATTTAAGAAAGCGCCCCCTTTCATTTCAAATAGGTGAAAGGTGTGGAAAAGAAATATGATCTTATCGGATAAGTCGAAAAATTTTGCAGCTAAATTAGCACCCAAATTTGAACTATGTAAAGTAATAAAGAAAAAAGGTCATTTGTCTTATGAATTAACTAATGAAAAAGGCCAAAATATAGGTATATGGCACGTAAAGGATTTAAAAACGTTTAAGGGTGAGTCAGAAAACCCAAATAGTTCGGAGTAAAGTTTAATGTTTTGTCTATGACGAGCGTGTTACTTGCGGCTTGTAACGTTTCCTTTAGTTGATGGGCGTTAGACTCTTTTTGTTGGGTAAGTGCACTACCCACTAAAGCAATTAGCTTCAGCCCAGTTACGACAGGTGC
Source organism: Lycocerus yunnanus (assembly GCA_036346125.1). Taxonomy (NCBI): domain Eukaryota; kingdom Metazoa; phylum Arthropoda; class Insecta; order Coleoptera; family Cantharidae; genus Lycocerus; species Lycocerus yunnanus. The sequence continues at coordinate 55,147 of JARFIX010000195.1, forward strand.
GTTGGGGGCCGGAACGACCGTTTGTCAAATTAAATTTCTTTTGTTTTTTGTTGATAATAGCTAAGCCGATGTCGTATAAATAATTAACTAATTCAAGTTATCTATAAAGTTATAAATTTTTAGTAGAGTAAAAGGTTAATTAATAACCAAAAAATTATCGTAATTGCTTAAATTAACCGTCCTAGGTACCGACGCTAAAAGACCCAATAAATATTCGATGAAATCGAACAAATTAATTTCTTAAAGAGCAAAGTTAGAGCATAACACGCTTAAAATTTCTTCAGCCCTGTAAATGGACGCTGCATCGCTTTATTGTAGAGTTGGCAAATAGTAAAGTAAAGAGAACGGAAGGGCAAGGATAATTAAAATTTCTGGTCAAAATTCGAAACCAGTTAAACTTAGTTAAACTCCCGAAAAAATTTCTCTCTTCTTTTTCGTCCCGTATAACTGTATCGTAGTTCGTCAGGAGCTATCGAAAGCTTAAGGGCTATCTAAAACAATAACTTTAATAAGTATTGACTAAAATATAGAAGCAAATAAAGTGCCTAAATTATACCTGAAAATCAGGAAAAACCTGATGCAATTAATAACTTCGTTAAGAATATCGTAGCTTGCCGGCCTGTCTTGCTAAATTATTACTGGGTTTCGAAGTTAGAAATCAAAAATAAATCGGCGGAAACGCGATATCATTTTCTCTACAAAGAAAATAAAAAGTAACGGCGTCGAAAAAGTGTACGTAATTGGCAATGCGCTTTAACGTCTTAAACAATACTAGGATGTGACTCCTTAAAAATCACTAACAACAGTGTAGGGCCGCATGACCAAATAATCTGCAATTTAATGTAAGAAATTCGAATATTTTAATTGATGGATGGTAATGTATACCCTACGCTGGACAAAATATTTAAAAGAGTTAATTTCATAAGTTAGGTGATTGTAAATATGATTTGAACCTTTCTAATGGGTATTAGGCGGAATTAAATTCGTGACGCGGTCCCATTAGGTTTTGTGCGATTCTGTTTGTCGATTGATGTCGGATATCGAGAAATACGTTCTTAACCGGGAAGTAAAGGCACGGATGTGTTTTGGCAATTATCCAGAAATTAATTATTTTACCAATTGTGTAGGAATGCAAAATTTTACTGGGCCATAACCTAAGGATTTTTGATCAACCTCTGCGGGCATGTCGAGTGAAGAATGCAAACTTACGCGATTTTATAAAATTTAATCGTAATTTTAAGTTGTAAATGTGATAACAAATAAATTCGTCTCGCCGTGACGGGTACGTAAGTAGGTCAACGTATGTCAGCTGTGTGATTTAAGGTCACTAGAACTCACGCGGAGATCTAGGGATTACATTCTTCTGGGATGCGGTACCACTACGTTCCTTTGTTAACAGCTGTGAGGAATGCTAAAATTTTCCTGATTTTTATAAAATTAGGTGGCGTCCGTATGAAACCCTTGATGGTAACTACAACCCTGTAAATATGATTGGATGTAGCCCCCCCCAAAAAATTATTCAGTTGTCCTTATCTTATTGGCAAATGACAATTTAATTGTGTGATAAAAAGGACGATGAAACTCGGGATTCGTACTTTTCACTCTTTTAATTGATTCAAGAACCTCCCCAGGATAACTAAATACTCCGCGAAAGTCGTATAGTCACAATCCAATTTTTTTTAACCCAGTTAAACGGGAAGGACGGTCTTACTAAAATTCCTTGTTAAGTAGTAAATAAATACCAAAGACGTATATAGATGTAATTAGATTAAGTTTAAAATAATATAAACCCCCCTCTTTTCTCTGATAATGATTGTGTGATAAAAAAGGACGATGAAACTCGGGATTCGTACTTTTCACCCTCTCAAACACCCTAACTAACCCCGTGATAAGTTAAATGAACTGCCTACGTAATGTCCTACTTAAGAATAAGTAAGGAAAATATCTCCTTGTAAAATAATAATTGATCTAGTATTTTGACTTGAGACTATAGGAAGTCCGATAAGTTTTTGTGAAAAGTAATTATAGAAAAATTACTACCCTTGTTTGTTTTAATTAATCGATCGTGTTAAATATAGGCTAGGAAGTCTAAACTTTAAGTATAAAATTAAAGATTATTTTAATTTTAAAATCCTGTTGTAAATATTCATTAAAAAATAAGTTAAGTTCCCTGATGTAAATATTCGTAAGACCTGAATTCCCGTGAAACTAAATTATTTGTCCCTTTAAGTTAAGAACCCTGTGTGTATATCTTCCCTTTATCTATAATTGAGGCACCAACCCGCGTGTAGAAAGACCCTCCCTTAGTTTTTTAGTTTTTAATTTTCTTTTTTATATAATTATTTCGTCAAACACTCTTAATACTAAGTAAAATAACATAATATTAGAACTAAACAAATTTTTGGAACGCTCCTTCTCATTAGGAGTCAAGGGGTGTTCATTTGCTATAGCTGTCCCAACAGTCAAGGGCATTATATTTAACTAGGTAAAGATTACCTAAACTTAGAATAACTATTAAAATAAGTAAGATACTTATTTTCCTAAACCTATCGGTTTTAATTTTCGTTAGTAATAATTAAGTAATATTAATTTTTCTCTTATATAGTATATCGCTTAGGGGGTTGGTGCAATGCTTTTTGTTAGTTCTTTTCTTTTTATAATTACGTTAAATTTAATCACCTAGAGGAAGGGGCTGCGAGTTGTTAGGTACGACCTACCTCTGCATCTGGGTCGCGGTTAGCAACATCTGCATGGGCAGGCCTAACAACCCCAGGTGTAGCAGGACTGGAAGTCGCAACCGCAGCCGGCCAGTGTGGTATTTTCCACATTGGCGTAATACGGGCTACTCGGTTTAGGGGCCGAGAGTACCCAGTTTTTGGCAGTGGTCGAAATTCCTCAGCGGGGTGGAAAGTCCATACCTGCTATATCGAGTAAGGTCTAACGCAGACCCCTTGACGAAGGACCTCGGAGCGGCAAGGCCTTAAAATTCCGAGTCCAATCGGGGACTCGCAAGGTCCTCGATACCTCCCCAGACGGGATCTTGTTGTCATTTAATGAAAGTTGTTGTCCCTGTCCGAAATTGACCTATTAATGCAATAGGCAATTGAGGATTAAGGTTCCGTAAATTCCCTCAAATGACAACAAAGTAATTTTTTTTGAATTAAAAATAAATTTTTTAATTATTCGTTCCTTGATAAAGACTTAGTAATTTTTTGAATTAAAAATAAATTTTTTAATTATTCGTTCCTTGATAAAGACTTAGTAATTTTTGAATTAAAATAAATTTTTAATTATTCGTTCCTTGATAAAGACTTAGAAATTTTTGAATTAAAAATAAATTTTTAATTATTCGTTCCTTGATAAAGACTTAGAATTTTTGAATTAAAAATAAATTTTTAATTATTCGTTCCTTGATAAAGACTTAGAAATTTTTGAATTAAAAAAAAATTTTTAATTATTCGTTCCTTGATAAAGACTTAGAATTTTTGAATTAAAAAAAAATTTTTAATTATTCGTTCCTTGATAAAGACTTAGAAATTTTTGAATTAAAAATAAATTTTTAATTATTCGTTCCTTGATAAAGACTTAGTATTTTTTGAATTAAAAATAAATTTTTTAATTATTCGTTCCTTGATAAAGACTTAGAATTTTTTGAATTAAAAATAAATTTTTATTATTCGTTCCTTGATAAAGACTTAGTAATTTTTTGAATTAAGAACAAATAGATTGAAGGAAGATAACTTATCTAATCAACGATATTCAGCTACAATGAATCACAAGTAGCGATGATAGCTTATAAGGGGTCAGTAGAACCCATTTTTTTATTGTTTTTTAAAAGGAAAGGGGATGTGTTACGCTCCACTTTTTTACGTAACACGAATTAGCAATGTAAAGCTATAAAGTAGAAATTTTGAAAACAGTATCTACAATTAATATACATAGTATAAAAATTCTGCAGGAAAATAACTAATCTGTTAATGCCGCTTGCATGACGCCACTGTAGTCAGCGAAAGATAACAACTTCCGCGTAAATGCAGCATATAATTGCAATTAAAGGTAGACCAGATATTACTTGAAGATAAGTTGAGGTTAAAAATACTAAAAAGAAAGGCAGTATTAAGCTGAGTAATTGACACGTGCCAACTCTTAACCGCCAACGCAATTAAAACTGCAAGCTAGAATCACCTTGAAAACGTCGCGAGACCGTTGAATGTGAAAAAGTAATAGGAAAGGGTAGAAAAACCAGTAAGTTCCTAAGATACCTCGAAAGAAGAAAGAACAATTTTCTAACTTAGAAAACGCGCAATTCGGTTTTTTGAGAATAGTTTCTATAATCGGAGGAACCTATTAAAATTACCGGAAGCCGCGAATGAATATCGTCTCGAAAACCCAAAGTTTAAAATGGAAGATTATTACCTAACTTGATACGAAATATCGGTGCCGTCTAAATTATCGAATTAACGTAAAGATTTTAGTGCAAATCAATAATTAAAAACGTATTAATAATAACGTACCGTTTAAAGCTAAAGAACTCAAGTTTTCTAATAAAGGAATTGCCTTAATAACGACCAATGGTTGACAGTATTAATAATAATGTGCCGATTAAACTTAAAGAACTCCCGTTTCCTAATAACGGAATTACCTTAATAGTAATTAAATAAACAGTTTGTGGAAAATTAACAATTGTGGCAACTCAAAGTTAGTTAACGAAATCCAAACTAAAGCAGTGATGTCTTAAGGAAAATTGCGCTAGTAAACAGTGCGCCTTGTAACTGATAAAAACTAAACAAAGAATGAACATCAAAATCATGAATAATCAACGCGCTTAATGGACCACGTTATTGAAAAGTCAATCGTATCGCTCAGGGGGCATCCATTCCACCTGGTCGAAGAAGTATCGTTGCAGCAACTACCAACCTACTATTGTCACCTAAAGGTAACAAATTTGTATTAGCTATAAGAAAGTGCGTTTGTGTAAAGTGCCGCGCAATGGACGATTGGACCAAAGGTCCCAAAATTCGAAGAAAGGGAATCCTACTCACTAAACAGGATTAATTTCCCTAGCTAAAAGCCTACCTAATAACTCTAAAAGTTAAAAACAATTCAATTTAGAATAAAATAACGTGTATTGTTTAAGCCAATGGCAAATATATAGAAATTGATTTAAATTAAAGTAATGTTAATGTCAATCCAAGATAAAGGAACAGTTTTAGTAATAATAATTATCTATGGAATTAAAGTAAATTTAAACGAATATAGAGGTGATTAGAAATAGGATAATAATTTGTGCATAATGTGTTTTTATTCTTTTGTTTTGATTATACGACTTAATTAGATGTTTTTGCGTTTTCTTAATATTCTGCCTAGAAAAGTAAGTGGTTTTCAACCTGGCCTCATTCGAAGAAAAGCCTTTGAAGTAGAGGACCGATGACTACCCGAGGCACCAAATAAATAGTTTACAAGGTAGGTGAACTTACACCCTGGAGAAAGTAGCTAACAATATCTCGCATTGTATTTATTGTACAATAAAAAGTTTTAAACAAAAATTGTAGAGAAGGTAATTATCTACAAAAAAGATCTTACGACATTTTTTGTAGAACTTATTGTTTTTACGGTAAAAAGCCCTCAATGCACAAAATTTTAATGAAATATAAAGAAATAAGATAGTCACGAAATTAGTAAATACCAAAAAATTACAAGCACAATTTGGAAAAATCCGAAGCCTTTGGAAAGTTTTACTTTTTGAAGAAAAAAGCATCAACCAATAGGAAGACGAGAAACTGGAAAACATTAAAATTCGTATACCGTAAGAACGGTTATTTTTAAATGAAAATGTTATAAGACCTTGTACATACATAATTATCTCCTCTACAATTTTTGTTTAAAACTTTTTATCCTACGATAATCACAAAGTGAGATATTTACAAAAAAATTGTTTTCGGGACATTTGACCCCGAATAACCTTTGAAGCAAACACGTAATAAAGGTGTTTACCAAAACTCAGCCTAATGGTAATTTTACAGAACTGAAAATCTAACTTGACTGGGTTAATTTGTTAATTTAATTGTTGTTATTTGTTCGTGTTTGATACATACATAGTATATTTTAATATAATATAATGGTCAGGGTTTGAATTCCCGGGTTCGAAAATACACTTTGTCCTATAGAAATGGCTTTACCAAACGAAATGTGATTGGACTTGTAATAAGGCCACAATTTAATTTTGAAAATTGCAATTTTCCAATAAGAAATACATGTAAGTGTATTATTGCGTAATAAAACGCCAAATATAGAAACATTGTGTTAGCGGTACGTGTGCTGTGCCTGGGTTGACAGTGACTAGTGGTGGGGAGATACCAGTCGCTCCCTGAGATCCGTCGCGTCATAAAGAAATAAGATAGTCACGAAATTAGTAAATACCAAAAAATTACAAGCACAATTTGGAAAAATCCGAAGCCTTTGGAAAGTTTTACTTTTTGAAGAAAAAAGCATCAACCAATAGGAAGACGAGAAACTGGAAAACATTAAAATTCGTATACCATAAGAACGGTTATTTTTAAATGAAAATGTTATAAGACCTTGTACATACATAATTATCTCCTCTACAATTTTTGTTTAAAACTTTTTATCCTACGATAATCACAAAGTGAGATATTTACAAAAAATTGTTTTGGGACATTTGACCCCGAATAACCTTTGAAGCAAACACGTAATAAAGGTGTTTACCAAAACTCAGCCTAATGGTAATTTTACAGAACTGAAAATCTAACTTGACTGGGTTAATTTGTAAATTTAATTCTTGTTATTTGTTCGGTTTTGATACATACATAGTATATTTTAATATAATATAATGGTAAGGGTTTGAATTCCCGGGTTCGAAAATACACTTTTTCCTATAGAAATAGCTTTACCAAACGAAATGTGATCGGACTTGTAATAAGGCCACAATTTAATTTTGAAAATTGCAATTTTCCAATAAGAAATACATGTAAGTGTATTATTGCGTAATAAAACGCCAAATATAGAAACATTGTGTTAACGGTACGTGTGCTGTGCCTGGGTTGACAGTGACTAGTGGTGGGGAGATACCAGTCGCTCCCTGAGATCCGTCGCGTCAACATCCATACTTTTCGAGTAGGAGCTACTTAGGGGATGTGTTTAGTAAGTAAAGCGCGTGTCAAAACCGCTCCAAGCGCCCTTAATATTTAATACTAGCTGGATACCTTGGGTCTCCTATAATTAAAATACTTTGCCTTTGTGTGAAGTATTTAGATTTTTCAGTATCCTGCTTCGCTTAAGGTTTTCTCCTCGACGGAAATCTTGCTTCCCGTTGCTAGAGCGTTTCAGAATGATTTTAGTGTTCCCGTTGTCAGTGTTTCAGAACGGTTTATATTGTACTCTACAATTTTCTCTACAGCTTTTCTTCTCCAGTATTTCAAATCACTTATAATAGTGTAGGTACTGAATGTGAATATACCAACGTAAAATTACCATATATCAATTACAGGTATTGTCGATGGGAATCTCGTTAATCCATTCATGCTCGTCCGCAATTTTTCACTTTTTTAAACTAAGCTTTTCGGTCCCGGTTTTAGCGGAAAACCTCTTTAAGGTCCTAGAGGTAACTGTGCAAAATTTGGTTGGGATCGGTCGAACGGTTTAGGAGTTATTAAAAGACGAACAAACAAACAAACAAACAAACAAACAAACAAACAAACATTCAATTTTATATAATAGATTAAGAATATTTAATTTAAATATTTAATTAAATATTTTAAATATTTAATAAATATTTAATTCTTAATATTTAATCATTTAATTAAAAATTTATAAGCTTAAATATTTAATTCACTTTTAATAATAATAGATTATTTAAACCGAGTCTGGGGGGTGTGGAACACCCTCCAGTGCCTCTGCAACGGGAGATCTTCAGTTTACTTCTGATAAAAAGTAAACTACTTGGTCTGGGGTTCTGCATGTTCTGCAATGTTCTTCATTCCAAAATTTTGTTGCACTGGAGGCTGTTCCACACCCCAGACCCCGGATTAATAGTTTATTTTATTAAAGTAAACTGAAGATCTCCGTTGCAGAGGCATGAGAGTGTTCCACGCCCACCAGACCCCCGGATCGAGTAGTTTATTTTTATCAGATGTAAATTGAAGATCTTCCGTTGCAGAGGCACTGGAGAATGTTCCACGTGAAGTACTTCATGTACTTTAGATGAGATGTCATGTAATTCATGTAATGTGTACAAAAAACCTTACCAGCGGTTAACCCTTCGGATTTTATTTTGTAATTCTATACTATTAAAGTTGAGCAAATCACTCACTCACGTACTCATTCCTAATTTACAGGGCAATTGTAGAGAGGTCGTGGAGAGCTGAAATATGGTGGGTAGGTGGGAATCAACGGGGATTGACGGAAATTGTCAAATTTAATATTGGAGCACGGAGGTCAAACGGAAGGCCGAAAGGGGCCAAAAATAGGAATTCAACTAGAAGGCCGAAATTTGCTGGGAAGGTTGGGGCGAGGGCTTATAGGAAAAAACCGATTTTACTTTTTTTAATTTTTTCTCGGGCGCCCTACACAACACTTCCGTTTTCTATTTCGTTTTTTGGCTACTCCTTCCACAGTTTTTCCATGATTTCTATAAAATTTTGAGAGGCGGTGTAGGACGACAAATCGGAAAGATTGTTGAAACATATTTTGAATATTTTCGTTTTTATTTTAGACCGCATGCGAGTTTTCTTTAAAACGCCCTGGTGCCATTCTTTGAAGCCCGATCTTTGCGTTCTTTCGATTTGATTCCCTCAATTTTAAATTTGCATTTTTACAAAAAAAATGATACGTCGTGCATTGAGAAATATACTTTATCGAATTCTTTAAAATTTTTGAACTTCACAGATCTGATATTTTTGTCTAAATATTTTGATTAAGCGCCATTTAGCAAATTCGATATCATTTTCAAAATCAAATTGTCAGATTATATTTTATCGAATTAAATTGACAGTCGATATTAAAATTTAGTTTTGTATAAGCGAAAGACAAATCTTAACGTTTACGTTTATCAATATTTTCGATGTTTTTAAATTAAACTTACACTCTTAAAATTATATTAGAATTTAAATTAAAGAATGAAATTTTTTTGATGAAGATTATTGAGAATGTTTCTAAAATACCTAGTTTCTTAACGAATTATTCAGGAAAAAATTAAATTTTAAAGACTTTCCTTATTGATTTAATACAATAAAAAATCAATTGTGAATTCACGAGATGTTACGTTAAATTTCTTAAATTAAAACATAGATTATTAAGAATAAGTTCAATGATAAATATTTCATTTCCAATACTACATTACGTTTTGTTACCATAAAAAAATTCTTTTAAAGTAAAACCACCTAATACAAACCAAAAAGACAGAGTTAAAAAAGTAATACGTCAAGAAAAACCGCGCGGCCGAGGGGCGCGAGCCGACCGCTTATACTTATACTACATTGATTGTGAAGTATTGTAAAAATTAAATATTGAAGTAACGTTTAAGTTCAATGTTGGTTTTAAATAGACAAAAAATTCATCGATAGTTTAAATTGCAACAAAAAATTTGAAGCTAAAAGTTTTAATTCCTTGTATTAAATTTTTTGTTATTAAAACGATGCACAATTAAACTTTCGTGATAAAAAGTAAAACGCACGCATAAAAAATTACATGATTAACACATTTTGTAAGTCAAATTGCTTTATAAAAATGACTGAACGAAACAATATTTCAATTTTGGATGTGCTTCTTTTAGGTGAAAATAATATTACACAAACTTATACACTTAGTGAAAATTACAACTGTAAAAAAATTAGTGTCCTGTTTAAGTTTTTCTCATGAGGTTATTTGATAAGTAACAGGTGAGCGAATTCAGAATATGTTTGTATTTTATGTTAAATACAAATCTGGAACAAAATTTGTAATTCTAGATTTGTATTTGAGTATTTGGCATTTGGAAATTATAGAAGATTCCGATATTGATGATTTTTTCGCAACCAAACTTGGGGATCGAAAGAAGTTTAAATTTTATTTAAAACAGTGGCGACCTAGAATTATCTGACTAGAGTAAGATAGTAATAATATTAATAAAAATTTTGTAATACTAGTAAATCTCAATTTTTTTCCAGTCTAAAACACAATTATCAACCTCAATCAATAATAACTAATTAATTATCGTATTGTTATACCCAAAAATTTGTTATTACCGTAGAAGTTGATAAAAAATTGTAACAAATATACTACTATGTAAAAATAAAAATTTAATTATTTTGATACGGATTCGCTATAGCTTAACGTACGGCGGCCTACTAAATAATAAATAAAATTTACCTCGACCTTACAAGATAGCATTGCATTTTACAAATAATATTTTTATCACGGGGAATAAGGAATTAATGTAAAACGACACCTATACAGGGTTTTAAAAAATAAAATATAAAAAATTGTGAATATAATTGTGAATTTGTGAATACAAATTTTGACGTTTAATAATAAGATAACAAGTAAAATACTAAAAAAAAATAATCTCGGTTAATAAATACATTCATCGCAAATCTAGATTTATCTGACGAGTACCCTATAGAGCAAAATATAAGTGAACATGTATATAATACAGTAAAAATAAATGTGGAAACTTTCACTAGCAATTGATAAATTCAATTTAAAATTTCATTACAATTTGTAATAATTACTAATTTAATACTTTCAATACTAATATCTTTATAAAATAAAATTTATTTTGTAGCAATATGATGTTTGTCATTATCAAATAAATTAATTTATGTTGTAAATGTATCTAATTAAAGTGTCAAACATGCGACACCGACTTACCTGTTTCTTAACAATATTTTTACATTGTTTTATAACAACATTTTCATCCTTTGCATTTGCAAAATTTGACAGTTCATCCAAAAGTTCTAGTTTTTCAAATAATTTTAACAATTCGAATCGATTCCAAAATGCCAAATCAGTGCAAATTATCACTAAAATTAAAGTGTATTTTAATACTTAAATTATACATAAATCAATAAATTACATGTTGTGCATACTTATTTCAAAAATAATGTAATGAATTTTGAAAACTTTTAAAATATCTTACTTGCACATTTTCCAATCTCGATCATAGCAGAAAAGATAAACTTGTTAAAATTAGCACAATATTCCTTTAAAATTTGTGGAATGATAAAAAGCGGATAAATTGTTATTATAAACAATAAGCAAATTGAGTACACTTTCCAAAGACCATTTTCATTTGGCAAAAATCCAAAAATATGTAGTAAAAACTTATGATTATCAAAACAATCGAATCTTAAATAATTGTTAGATTTTTTCATGTTAGTTTCGGTTTTCAAATTTTGTAAGTTAAACTTTTGAAAAAATACGCGATTACTTGTCACAAGAGTAAGTACAATTAACTACTGTTCGTTGTTTCCTGGCGAACGGAACACTGCGCTTATACAGTCATACAAGGGCTATGCATAATTAAATTATATTTTACTTATGCATCAAATACGAGGGTAGTGCAATGATGCTACTAATAACAAATTATATTATGAAAACTTTGTTGACAGTATAATTGCAAGTAATAGGGAAGATGCACAAAAAATTTTTTATAGCGTAATTAGATCAAAAATATCTAAAAATACTGATTAATACTATTTATTTTATTTATTTTTGTTTCGACAATAATTAAAATTTTTTTTAAAAATCTATCAATTTAAATAGAAGGACACGACCGCGAAAGTCGCTATTTGCTAGTGACGTCACACGGCTTAATAACCTTAGTAACTTAAAACGCGGCTAGTTGTTTTGTGCAGTTTTGTGCCGATAATACTGGCTAAATATGCACGACAGCTTATTACGACAAAAATTTGCACGACGCGAAGCGGAGATGGCAACTTGCTATGCACGTAACACATTTTATCAGACTATTGCATAAGTAATAAGAAAAATTTATTTTGAATTTAGTATTATTATTATTATCAAGTACTTTTTGTTTAACATTACCTTAGAAACATAACAACGCATACAATACAAACAAACTAGTTAGTGAAATTATTTGGTGAAATGGATAATTCCAAACGTTTTGGTAGTGAATCCTTTGAAAACACAGGTAAAATTGTTGGCGATACCACTCCTGCAAATACCAAAAAATCTAAAAATTATATTTGGAAACAATTTCAAAAATTTTGCAAGGAAAAACAATACGTAATTGATGTAACTTCTACGCTGGAAAATAATACCGTTATTTTAACCGTTTGGCCGTTCAACATGAAAAAAGCGGATGGAACCGAATATAAAAAAGGTGTTGTAAAACTATTTTGGAATAGTGTGGCAAAAGAAATTCAAGAAAATTATTATAATGACTATGGAATACAATTTGATTCCTTTAAAGACGTTGCCTTTAAAAGGGCACGCGATGCAAGAAATTCGAAGCGACGCCAGTTACAACAAATTCTGAAAAAAAGAAAATCTAGTGCGACGGCTATTACACCAGAAGAGCATAAACAAATTGTCGGTCTCTGGGATAAAGATACTCCGACAGGGCTACAAAGAAAATTTTTTTATTTGACAGCTCTTGAGTTAGCTTGGAGAGGTGGAGAAGCTTCTAGATGCACTTTAAGGAAGACGTTTTTTTAAGGAAGAGACGGATAACACTGGAACATGCAATGGAAGAGTAGCATATAACACCGTATTCAGCAAAACTGCGCAAGGAAGTGAAAAGCGATTAGCAGAAACTAAATGGCTAATAGTAAATATAAAACCCCGATTTCTGTCCCGTAAGGTAAGAAATTTAAATAAATACTTAAATTGCGCATCTAATAAGTAATTTTTAGGCTTTTTAAAAAGATGTTAAGTAAAAGAACACCTCAGATAACTAGCGATCGATTTATTTTTAACACCAAATCCGCATTGGAAAACCAGTAACTGATGGTACAAAAATGTTCCTGTAGGTAGGAATGAACTCTCCAAGTGAACAGCAAATGCTGCAAGTAAAATTGGTCTTGATACAAAGAAATTAAATATATCAAATCACTCGTTACGTTCTTCAGCGGTTTCCCATCTCGCAAAAGCAGGTGTACAAGGGCAGGAACTAATTAAAATGACCGGCCACACAAGTACAGGGTCCATAAGCCCATTTTTGCAGTTGGACGCACAACACCACCTCGGTATCGTTGAAAAACTCAGACGCCAACGCGAAAGTGATACCTGTGGTGATACTGTGCTAAGTAGTGAAGCCTTAACATCTACCGGTATAACCGCTCAAAATAATGGCACCACGGTGGTACACTCATATAACAATTGTGTTTTTAATACTAATAATTAGTTGTTCTGTTTTTATATTACTTATTAATTGTTAAATAATTGTTCTATTTTTATATTGTTAAATAATTATTGTTCTATTTTTACATTAATCTTAATAAATTATAATTTAATAATTATTTTATTATTTTTTTGAATATTATTTTTAGTTAGCTGCGATTTTGATAATACGAAATCGATAAGTGCACTTGTGCAAACTTATCTCTTAATTACCATGGGATTGGTTCTAATTTTGACATTTGAGTTATTCCGAATTTTTCTATTGGTTCATAGGTAACTATGTACATACGCGTGCAATAGTCATAGAAACCAACAAGAAGATTAGCTATAAGTATTGCATTGTTTCGAAATGTAAGAAATGTAAACGCATTATAGAGCCACATGACGTCAAACCAATGGCGATGCGTTTATGGTCACATGATTTATTTCAAATTATCATAGAATTTTAAAATCGATTATTTATAACAAAATACAATAAATAGAAGTTATTTTTATTGATTTGACATTTAAAATATTGGATTAATCGGAAAATACTGTTTTAACTAAATTTTATTATTCATGCATGTTCCCTATTACCTATAAACTAACATTATTACTGTTATTAATATGTTGCGAACTCATTGCATCATTCAACACATGTTCAAATTATACTTACACAATTATTTTACACGTACGAGTATTAATACTTTTTAAACAACCCAGGTAAAATATTTTCTGTTTTTATACTACAATTTTACTGTACTACTGGTTGGTGAATTTGTAATAGCTTGATAATAATAGGATGCATTACAACTTTTCTCTAACTTAAAAATGGATTCTAAAAGTTGAACAATTTAAATTATTAAATCGTCCATCGATCAAAATTGATTTTCAAATTAAGCTATTATAATTTTAAATTTAATTTAATTTTAAATGCAACAAAAAATTAGGATGTGATCATCGTCATGACTTTATCATTCTTTTATTAGATAAATATTAAAAATAAAAATTATTTTTTATGATAAAAAAAAAAATTATTCATTAACTAATTTGAACCAAAATCTAATTAGCTGTTACCAAATTTGGTTTTGAAGTTCTTATTAGTTTTTGAAATATTAAACAAATTTAAAATGAACACTCTAATGGTATTATACAGGGTGAATGATATCACCCGAATCAGTAATATTTTTTTCAAAACGGTTAGTCGTAGAGAGTTGGGCAAAAAAATTTATATTAAAAACCATAATAAAGAATCAAATGGTGGTATCATTATTTTTCGGAAAAATTGGCATCCGAGTAGTTTGCTCCAAAATGTCCAGAAGTCCTGAATTTTAAGTAGCACCATAAGTCGAAAGTTATATTTTTTAAAAGATAAGCAAGTTTTGTAGGAAAAATTATTTTATTACTGCCACTTTTTTTTAAGTAACATTTGTTTGAAGTTATGCCACTGTCAAGACAATCTACAATGAATATATAAATATTTCTCGATAAAGCTACATTACGAAAATCGCTTTATTATACAGTATTATTTGTTACAAACTTCTTATCTACAAGCAATTTTCACTAACACCTAGCAATATGAATGCTTTTACTTATTCACGAACAATCATTGCTATGACTTTTTTGGTGTTTAGCAAGTTTGCTAATAGATATTATTACAGACACGGCAACGTCGCATTTCGTCGGCGTAACGAATCAACAAAACAAATAATTTTAGGTTATTACAATTTTACTTTGATTTTCTTGAAAAATGTGTGTTGAAGTAATCAAAATATGTACCTAATTTATTTAGTTTTAAAATCCCTTTAAATAAGTAGGCACTACCAAGATAAGCAAACAATAACATATTTTTTTGAGAATCTTACAATAATTGATTTTTTGAATTAGGAAGAACTCCTCGGCGTAAATATTTAAGGATTTAAGTACCATTTATAGGAACACCATTATTCTCCAACTGTTTGTTGTTACAACTGTGTTTGGTTTACTTAAAAACATAACTCTGTCTGTGCTGTCGCACAGTTAGGTAAAAAGACTGCTTAGTTCGAATTAAAAAATAAAGCAACATGATTTTTAAACTATTACCAACAGCAATATTGCTCCAGGTAATTTTATTTTTGTTCGCAAAATTTGTTATCAAAAATAATTTTTGTTTCTTTTAAGATTTTGTCGTTTGAAAAGAAAATATAGTTGAGGTGATAGGCCAATGAAAGTCTAACCAGTAGACCCTTTTTTTACAAAAATTACCAACGTAAACATTCAAAAAAGCAGAGTCCCATTCAGCAACATCGTCGAATTGAAAAATATAGCAAACAAAAATTATAATGGTGGAGTAATGGTGGTTGTGGAAATTCATAAAAAAAATTCTTTTTTTTGGATTTTGAGAAAAAGCAATTATTTTTAATTTATAAAATAGAAGATTTTTGGATTGATAATCGTGGTTTGATTCCCTGATTTCGCACTACAAATTTCATGAATTTAAAACGGATCGGAATTGAAGTTTTCTAAAAAATGAATTTAATATGGGACTGAACTAATGTTTTTTAAAAAATAAATTTAAAAACCTTCAATTTATCGGTTAAAAAAACGACAAAATTTTCAAAAACCTCAGGCTTCAAATTTGGCCAAAAGAAGCCTAAAAAGCTTATTAAACAAATCTAAAGGGTCCAGCAGATGACCACCTCATTTGACTCAGAATGCCTCATATACAAAAAAAATCAATAGGTAAATTAAAAATAATAGAAGTGACCAACCACCAAGAATTTCGAAAAAAAATTCGGACGAGAATGTTAGTTTAAAACTTTTTAAATATCTTTAGTAATACATTTAGAAACTACTTCTATTTTCTAAAGTTGAATTGTACCGCGCGTCACTTGCTCGGAGTTACCAAAATTTCAAATAATATATGTAATTTTGAAAAATAAAATTAATAGTGTGATAATAGAGACCGTCGTTGGCCAGGTTGTTAGCGCGATTAATTGCTAATGTTAGCGCCCAAATTCAAATAACAAATTCAAATTATCTTCGTTGCTTTCCATTAATGTTTAAAAGCGAACTTAAATCCAAACTACAGTTAAGCTTCCCAAAGAGAAAATCAAACAACCAAAGTAAGCTAATGCAACTAGGATAAACACTCGTCGACGTAATGAAAAAATCGGCACAAAAATAAATGCAAACTGCCAGCAGGATTGCATCAGTGAATAATTAACATTGTACATCATTAAAATTTTTAAACTCACACAGTTCAGCACAGGGAAATCGCTTTCATTTTGTGAAAAATATTCTTTGTCATCACGATCCCTCTAACTTTGGTAAAAAAAACTAATAAACGCTTGAAAATCGAATTAACAAAATCAGAGAAAATAAAAGAAAAACAAATTACTAGCAGGTTTCAACAAGGACGGTAGCACCAACCATGGAGTCGTTTGTACGGACAGAAAATCTGGCAGTGCACATTACTAACAAAATGTCCATGGAATCATATTAAAGATGCATTCGTCAATATAACCATGGTCCACGAATCCTGCACAAAAGACGGCTAACATCAATCCTTCCAAAGTACTCCGATATCTAAATTTGATGCACCCTTAACATCTCGTAGTGGACTTTTACCACCTGCGGCTGCTCAGAATCGAATTTACAACGCCATTCACAAGTGGCGTAAAAAATATGTTAGAATAAAAATAATTCATTATATCACTGAGCGTTTTGAATTGGATGAAGTAAAATAAAATTTAACTGAACGGTATGAGCATAACGTATAAAATGCTATCCAATCGATCCACTTGCAATATCAAAGATATAAATACACATGCGACAAAAATATACGTCGTTAGAGTCGATTACAACAAACAAAAACATCAAAATACAAATTTAAGTTAACAACTTCGTAAAGGTTGTACTTTAAACGATGAAAATGGAAGCACATTGAAGCTCAAACGATAATCAAACGTTTAACACTAACATCACTAAAAATTTTGCATTAGGGGAGGGCGAAATGTACCACAGCAGAGTTAAATTGTTATAGTTATAACCCTTTTGTAACAAGATTGCAGGAAAAATTGTAGAGCGCTTCCGACGCAACGCGAAGAAAGATTAACATATAAAACATTAAATATTTAAGGCGAATGTCCACTTGTAAATCTTGCTAAACACATTATGAGAAACCGAAAGGAAACTTAAATTTTTTATTTAACTTTTAAAATATCAACGAAATGCGTGATTTGCAATAAAATCGGAAAAATTGAAGGTTTTCTTTCGTTAATTATCGGTTTGTGAAATGACAATCGCAAATAAAATTTTAACAGTGTAAACTTTTATACATTTTAAGTAATTACATTTCAATGTCATATTTTTGCACAAATTTTTACTGCATTTTCAATTAAAATAAACTATAGATCTTTCCACGTATTTCAAATTTGAATAACATATGCAATAAATATGTAGAGTGTTGTCATACAACTTACGTTTCAATGTCTTTTTACACTTACCTGTTTCCTAGCAATATTTTTACATTGTTTTACAATAATAATTTCACCTTTTGCATTTGAAAAATTTGACAATTCATCGAGAAGATCGATTTTTTTAAATAATTTTATAAATTCGAATTGATTCCAGAATACCAAATAAATAGAAATGACCGCTAAAAATTAATAGTATATTATACACCTAGATTGTAAAGCTAGGTGTTATAACGATAGCCAAGATTAAATCACGAGGTGCGGAGCACAGAGGATTTATGGCGTGTGGTTAAAACACGCTTCACCTCCTAGGTGTATATAACAATTTTTTCCACTACCAGGTTTATTAACTCTTCTAAATATTAATAAATAAACGTTCAAATTATTTATTTCGAATTATAAAACAAATGATAGTTTTTGTTTTAATATTGACACTTTCTCGAAAATTTTTAAATAATTTTGACATAAAGACGGTCAAACGTCATAAAATTCAAATATAACCAATATTTTAAATATTAAATTATCCTTATTTAAAGACCAATTTAATGGTTTATAAACTATTTTTTATGTTAATTCGTTTTATACATAATGTCATGTTATCAACTTAAAAACTAAGATAAATAACCTCAATAAAGAAAATAGCATCTTCGGGTTAAAACCTGCAGCTTCGGTAGATAAAGTTGTATCCTCGGATGGAAATTTTTGTGTAACGGGTTGATAATATTTGGCATGTAGCAGTTATAATAGGTTCATGGAATGCCATTAGAGCCATTTTAAATACAAAATTTCATTTCATAAGCTGTCGAGAGCAGTTAGCATTCTAAAAGTAAAATTTCATCCTACGGGTATCACAGATCAAAGTTGGAATTGTTTTGCATATTCAATAGCAGCATACACATTTCTTGGCACTTTTGCAAATGAATCCAAAATCCAAAAGATTCAAATAAGGCAAAAATGAGCAAAAGAAAATTTCATCCTTCGGAAAACCTAAAAAAGAGAGATTTAGGTAACATAAAAAATTGTAATTGGATCATAAGGCATACCAAAAGAAGCGTATTAATTTGTAGAACGATTTGCTATCCAAGTGAGGATGGTAGATGCAAAATTGAATCTTCTACATTGAAAAATGTGAAATTGTAACCTGCAAATATGTCAAAATTTTAGATTTAGTGATAAAATTGTTATTAGGCTAAGGATTTAAGTGAGATTAGTAGTGAAGGATGAGGTATTAAAAACTAAGTGTTATGCAAGTGGTTAGGATAGACAAGTGTGTGAAAATTAACATGGGGTGCAAAGAAAGAATTCGTACTTTGACGGTCGATTATGAAGAAACCGCTGTAGTTAGAATTTTTCTAACAATTTTGTGAGGAACGGCTTTGAAGTCTTTAATTTTCGTGAAAGTTTCATAGACATCCGTTTGATAAGATTACCCAGCCAATAGGAATCGAGCATTGATGGAAAAACCAGATATAAACAAATGAATTTTCCAAATTTATGTGCCTCTCGATGCGAAAAATACGTTTAGTCGACCCATTTCACTAGTCCAGTGAACACGTAAAAATTTTGCTCCTGCAAAATTAAAAATATGAACGTTAACCAATAAAAATAATTTTTCGACATGCAATGTACAATTATTAGTGACGCTATGGATATTTTATATAATTAAAAGTGAATTTCAAGAAAGTGCATCGGAGAAAAAGCAAATAAATAAAATTTTCGTATTTACCTGCGTAAATGTTACAGAAAAACTACAACGACCCTACGTTTTGGTGCCACTGTATATCGAAGAGGAGTCGATGACCTGTTTAGTCAGCTGTGATTTGCACCGGTTAGTTTTATCAAATAATTTAAACTCGAACCATAAATATTTTTGCACCATTTAGATTTATTTAGCTTTAAGTAATTTTAATTTCAAATGATCACTTGCTTTATTAGTTTTAAGTCTCAGTTTACACTTTTCAAGCACCCACACCTATAAGTTTATAGCACAATGCACCAACAAAGAATGAATTCATTGTAACTTGGCTATGTTGGTGACATCTATAATCACTTGTAAAAATATTCAATCTAATACAAAGTTTAGTACAAAAGGTCAAGATTTGTGGCAATTTATTTAAAATTACAAAACAATTTTATTCATTAACAGGAGCAAAGTTTTATTCAAGATTCCAGTCCGAATAGTAAAAGTAAGTACATCCAAGGTAACAAATTTATCTACCATTTAGCTATTTCATCTACAATTACGATTTTTTTGTCTAACAAAGAAAATTATTTATAACAACGAGAAAAATTTCATTACAATAAATTTTCCGTTGTGAAGTTTTTAAAAATGCACATTTGTTTATTATTTGCTTCAGGTGAATAATAGAAAATGATTTACTACAAATGACAGAAGGCGTACTGCACTCACTCAACACCTACGTCAAAATTATAACCTATACGGCTAGTAGTGGAAAAATGTATTTTAATGTATAAATTATTATACAAACAACAATAAATTGCATGTTATTTTATGCATATCCGGCCCTGCACGATGTTTATGTGTGTGTAAAAGTGCTGTTACGCGATACGAAGATTGCATTCAATGCAAACAAAAATGTGGATTGCATTATCATATCAGATGTATCGAGATGTCACTGGATACATTTAACGAAATTAATATGAATGGAAAAATCGATCAGTGGAATTGCCAAAGATGCGGAGGAGGAAACATAACCTCTAACAAACCCACCGCAAATGCCGAAGTTAACAATTCTGTTACTACTCCCGACGATGTCAATAATGTAGAGATTCCCCAATCGAACTCCAATACCGAACCACCACTAGTGGAATGGGAAAGTGTTACTTTTCATAATAGAAAGCGTCTAAGGGGCAGTCCAGATATGCATAATAAAGCTAAACGACAAACCTTTATGAAGGATTATTGGTTGAGCCAACCGGTGAGTACCTCTAATCGCTTTGACCCATTGAAACAGGATCAAGTTGAACCTATAAATGGTGAGGCAAGCAATGCCCCAAAAATTGTAAAAGCACCACCAATATTTGTGAGTGGAGTGGAAAATATAGGCCCACTGTACAATACACTCAATGAAGTAGCAAAAGACAAGTATACCTTAAAAGTATTATACAACAACCAAGTAAAATTCAACTGGATACTACGGAGAAGTACTTACCTGTTGTCGAAGCCCTAAAACTTAAAAACAGAATTTCATACGTACCAAAAAACAAGACAGATGTTTTAAGGTGGTTGTACGTGGTATCCATGCAAGTGCCGACATACTGGAGTTAAAACAGGAAATAGAGACGTATAATCACAAAGTATTAAGGATCACAAATATGCAAAATTCTGCCAAAGTTTCACTACCGCTCTATTTAGTAGAGCTAGAATCAAAAGAAAATAATAAAGACATCTACAACATTAGAAATCTCCTGCGTTCAATAATAACTTTTGAGCAGCCACACAAAAAAAAAGGGACATACCGCAATGTGCCAGATGTCAGGCATATGGACATACAAAAACATTCTGCTACAAAACCCCTAACTGCGTTAAGTGTCTACAAAAACACCACACTAAAGAATGTCCAAGAAAGGTGAGAGGTCCAGAGGTCAGGTGCTGCAACTGCGGTGGGGAACACCCTGCCAACTACAAAGGTTGCATAGTACGCAAACAACTGATACAAAAAATGTTCCCCTCCACTTAGAAATAAACAATTTATAAATAACCAACAGAGTAATTTACCAAACATTACAATAGGAAGAACTTATGCGCAACAATTAAAAGGAAACTATCAACAACCTAGTAATACCCAACAACAAACAGAAAATATGTACACCCAAGAACTGCCAACAACACCAATGCAACAATCTAACAATGCCCTAGAAGGAATGTTGACCCATCTAATGAGTAAAATGGACAGCATATTAAACCTCCTCACAACCCTTATTTCCAAAATGCCATAATGATCCCCACATTAAAAATCGCAGTATGGAATGCCAACGGTCTGGTCCAAAGAGTACCAGAACTTAAATCTTTTCTAATCAACCTAAACATTGACGTAATGATGATCTCTGAAACACACTTTACAAAAAAGAGTTATCTAAAAATACCAGGATACAACATATATAACACACAGCGCCCGGATGGTGCGGCCTATGGTGGCACTGCAATCATAATCAAGTCATCAATTAAGCACAACGAACAAGAAAAATTTAAACAAGAACACCTACAAGCAACCAGCATCAGCGTGGAAGACTATATTGGCCCAATCACATTCACAGCTGTTTACTGTCCACCAAAATATGCCATCAAACAAGAGCAATTCTCACAATTCTTCAAAACACTCGGAAATAGGTTTATCGCGGGAGGTGATTATAATGCTAAACACCCGTGGTGGGGCTCAAGATCACATAATCCCTCGCCAAAGGGTAGGCAGCTTTATCTAGCTCTGGAAAAAGATAATCTTCAAACGGTGTCAACTGGAGAACCCACATATTGGCCTGCAGACCAAAGAAAAATCCCTGATCTGATTGACTTTTGTGTTACTAAAGGAATAAATGCAAACAACATTAAGGCCGAGTCCTGTTTAGACCTGTCATCAGATCATTCACCAATAATAGTTACTTTCAGCTCATCCGTAATAGAAAAACAAACACCCCCATCCCTCTATAGCAAAAGAACGGACTGGATTGAATTCAGGAACATCCTTGACGAGCGAGTCGGCCTTAATGTATCGTTAAAAACCAAAGAAGAACTCGAAATAGCAGTGGAAAAATTAAATTTGAATTTGCAGGAAGCCGCATGGGAGGCCACCCCAAAGTACAAAACCACAAGAAAAACACCGACATGCTCTACAACGGTTAAAGCTAAAATTGCAGAAAAACGTCAACTGCGCAAGACCTGGCAAACTACAAGATCTCCATACGACAAAGCTAAGTTTAATAAAGCCATTAAAACACTTAAAAACCTAATTAATGAAGAAAAAAATCTAGCTATTCAACAACACCTGGAAAATCTAACAGCAACAAAAGCCACTGAATATTCCTTGTGGAGGGCGACTAGAAAATTAAACAACCACAGACTCACTACCCCCCAATCCGATCTGAAGGCGGAAGGTGGATTAGAGCTGATGAGGAAAGGGCAAAAATATTTGCGGAACACCTGGAAAGAGTCTTCCAACCCTTCCCATCCGAAATAAGTAACGAAGAAGAGAACAAAATCATTGAATCTTTGGAAGTGCCTCACCAGATGGATTTTCCTATGAAAAAATTCAAAACAAAAGAAGTAACGAGTGTTATAATGAAAGAAGTTAACCACAAAAAATCACCAGGCTACGACTTAATAACCGGTAGAATTCTGCAAGAACTACCAACGAATGTACTGAGATTAATCACTACGTTGTTCAATTCTTCGTTAAGACTCAGCTATTTTCCACTGCAATGGAAAGTAGCGCAAATAATTATGATACCAAAACCAGGTAAAGATCCAGAAGAAGTGACATCGTACAGACCAATAAGTCTACTTCCTGCATTATCAAAAGTGTTCGAAAAATTATTGGCAAAGCATCTGAAGACAATTCTGCAAACAAAAAAACTAATACCAGACCACCAATTTGGGTTTAGAGAAAAGCACTCAACCATAGAGCAAGTTCATAGAGTGGTTGAAAAATCAGTAAGGATCTAGAGGAGAGAAGATACTGTTCGGCGGTGTTCATGGATATATCACAGGCATTTGACAAGGTCTGGCACATAGGATTGCTGTATAAACTAAAAAAGATGCTCCCCTATGATTTATACCAACTTATTAAATCTTATATCAGTAATAGACACTTCCTTGTCAGATGTCAAGAAGCATACACGGAATATACCCAGTTAGGCTGGAGTGCCACAAGGTAGCGTCCTGGGACCGATCTTATACCTTCTGTACACTTCAGACTTTTCCAACTATGGAACAAAATACGACGGTTACGTTTGCAGATGATACGGGCATCATAACATCGCACACCAATCCTATATTTGCGTCTGAGATAACACAAATAAACCTTCACAAAATCGAAAAATGGTTGAAGACGTGGAGAATAAAGGCAAATGAATCAAAGTCCGCACATATTACATTTACGCTGCGTAGAGAAACTTGTCCTCCAGTAACCCTGAATGGCAAACAGATTCCACAAACAGAGGTGGTGAAGTACCTGGGCATGCACCTGGACCGACGTCTAACGTGGAAAACCCATATATGGACAAAACGCAAACAACTAAACATACAGTTCCAAAAATTATACTGGATCATCGGTAGTGGTTCTAAACTATCCCTACAAAATAAGCTACTAATTTACAAAGCCATAATCAAGCCCATATGGACATATGGCATACAACTATGGGGCACTGCATCCAACTCTAACATTGACATTCTCGAAAGATTTCAAGCAAAGGTGCTCAGAAAACTGGTCAACGCACCATGGTTTGTCACAAATGAGATCATACGAAAGGATCTGGCTGTACCTATGGTAAAAGAAGAAATTGTAGCTTTTAGCAGCAAATATAAAATTAGACTCGGCTCACACCCAAATCAATTGGCAGCAAACTTGATGGAAGAACAGAACAAAGAAGACAAGTACAGACTGAAGAGATTCAAACCTCAAGACCTAATAAACAGATATAAGTAGACAATAATGTATACTCGGTAGTATAAACTTTTAATTGCCCTGTACAAAACTTAATTTATATGAATTAATGCTATAAAGGTAAAAAACCCCTGGGTTTTGCTTAAATTTGTCACCTTTAGGAATCGTCAAAACATTTACTTATTGTTGTAAGACAGATTGTAAATATTCTGGGTAAAAAAAAAAAAACTTGGACATTTTAAAATGTATTTTTTCCATCGATAAAAATTGATTTTAAAATTAAGCTATTATAATATTAAATTTCATGACATTATCCTTTATTTACCGAATATTTCTTTTAATAAAAATAAAAATATATATATATTTATTAATTTGAACTTAAATCTAATCATAACACATATCACCAATAAAATTTTTTTTTGGTTGTGCATAGGGTTTTGAAACTGATTTAAGACATATTTGAGTCTCTGAATCTAAAACTGTTTTCATTTTTTCTCTATCAGGTCTAATTTTTTAGATAAGTGGTTTTTTTTGGGAAAAAAATTTTTTTGCTGGTAACTTTATGCTTTTCTTAAAAAAACCGTTTCACACTTTACATGTTAAGGCGATAATGCTATTAATCCGTCATATAAATATTATATACCGGGTGTTCATTTTAAAACTTCCAGCAATTAATATCTCAAAAACCAAGTCAGATGAAAAAATGTTTCGAACAAAAGTTGTATGATAGCAAAGGGGACAGAATATGGCATAATTGTTTTCTTAATTTATTGACCTTTTTAAGGTCATTTAAAGGTCAACTTTGGTTTTTTAAATAGAACCTTAATTTTTTTTGCAAATTCATATTTTGCATGAAAAATAGACAACTTTTGTTGAAAAATTTTTTATCTCACATTAGATTTTCGAGTAAGATGCGTTAAAACAAAATAAAACATTTTAATAAACTGGAGCTGATTATATCGAAATTAATTTTTTGAAGTTAGAAAGCTGTTATTGCTTTTGTTATTATTCAACTTGAATAAATTTAGGACAATGAAAACAAATCACTGTCAAAACAAATAAATTGACAAGTTTCTAGTTTGTTCAACTATTATTAGTTTTGTGATTTTCAGTTTTTAAGTTAAATTTATTTAAATTTTGTTAACATTGGTTCATGGGAACTATTTTTAAAATTGTTTTAAATCTTATTATTTAATATTAGTTTTAATTAATATTTCGAAAAGTAATAAATTTCTAAACTAAATTTAGGTTTTCGCATATTTTAATCGATATTCAAAGTGATTAAATTTTAGTTAAAATTTGTTTATAAAAATTATTGTTTTTTATTATTTAAAATTTTATTATTTAATATTAGCCTTTATTTAATATTTTAAAACTAAAAGGATTTTCAAAACTAAAGTTAAAATTTTTATGTTTATGCTAGGAATTAGAACTGATTAAATTTTGGATAAAAGTCGTTCATGGAAGCAATTTTTATAAATCTTTTATTTAATATTAGTTTTATTAAATATTTTAAAACTAATGAAATTTCAGAACTAAAGTTGGTATTTCGTATCTTTATATTTAAACAGAGTTGAATAGATTTTGAGTCATTGGTTAATGGAAAATATTTTCTTTTATTATTAAAATTATTTTTTAATATTTAATAAAAGTATGATAAAGTCATGGGCATACATCCGATTTTTTTATTGGTACCCTATTTTGCTTGTTAAAAGTACGCCTCAGCGTTAATATATCCAACTTTTAAAAACGCGTGTTTTAAAGTTAACATTAACAACCGAGAAACGCGGTTTAAATGTCAACATTTAATTATTGATCTGACAGGAGTACCTCGTAACGTCAAATAAAATATTACTAAAAAAATTATTTTATAAACCCATTTATCTGATAAATTGTATAAACGCTGCAATAGGCGCAGAATTTCTAACATAAACATTGTAAATACGTGTAAATATTAGATAATAAAGATCGATCGATTGATTATTTAAATGAATGTGAAAAGTGCAGTTGGTATTGTGACAGATTGCAAATTAATTTTTATTTTTCTCAATTCCATGACAACGAAAGGTTTACTGATGTCACATCACGAATGCAAACCATTTATTAAATATATTATTAGTTTCTATTTCTATTTTTTTGAATCAATAAAAAAAATAGCGTAAAGTATTCGTGGATCGTTTAAAGGATGTGGTCGATTAAAGGATTCGTGGCTTCGCCGTCGTGCTCGTAAAATTGCGCG
>JARFIX010000195.1:81805-173721 GCA_036346125.1 Lycocerus yunnanus
ATAAAACCAATTTATTTGTTTTTATGTCTTATCTTGGTAAATTGGTAAACTAAGAAGTCTACGTGAGTTGTGGTAGCTGAAGTGTTCGTTAATCCTTACCTTCAGTCTTTCTCAGTTTCATCTATGTACATATTATTTTAGTTTACAGTGTTTGCAGAAATGTTAGTAGACGTATCGTAACTCTTCTCATAGGTGGGTTTTATTTATTATAAATTTTATATTTAATTCAAATTTTTAAAGTTATAATATGAACAATAAAACGAAACATTATTTGTGAGCTTTCTGCACTGGTTACTGCTGTCATCAGACGTTTAGTAATAATTTAACCTTGTTTATTTAAAAATTTGGATCAAATATTAATTTCAAAGGTTAATAATATATATAATTTTATAAATTTTATATTAGAAAATTTATATTACCGTATTCTTAGATCACATGGACTAAAAGTTTACGATTTAATTTAATGAGCTATTCCGATTTTTTAGAAAATTGAATGAGAAATAATTATTTATTATTAGTTACTTGAAACAAAATAGTTTTAATAGTTTAAATTGAGATAACTTTTAACAAAATCTATTTTTGCAGTGGATTACAATTTTTCAAATGTAAATTATTTTGAAAACCTAAAGAATGAATTTGATATAAATGAGATAAATTAACAAATAATTAATTATTATTAAATAAATATAATTTATAAAAGTAATAAAATATTCGTGGATAGATTATACCGTCATCAGTTTTATTCCTCAAGCCTTCAGCAAACAGCAAACGCAACTCAGATAGATAAACGTAAACCTGTCGTGGATTACTCTCAAATATATCAAGAAAAGGAATAATTAATGGGCGCCAGAGTTTTTAAATAAACATAATTTGTCAAACAAATGATTAGTTTTAATAAATGATGCAATATCAATATAACTCAAAATTGGAAAATATGTTTCGATATACGTAAGTTTCCGCTTCAAGTAACTTGAACAAATGTGACCGATGTTGGAAGCTGTTGAAATCTTATTTCGGTAATATCGATTAATGTACTTACGTTTGGACAATAAAAAACGCAAATGTCCGACGTTGTAAATAATTAACAAAATTATCTGACCTTAATCGTGAGTTCACGCAATCGTTGATTTCAAGCAATTTACTGTGACTTTCCAAAACCTCAAAAATATAATTGATCTTCAGGATTTTCAAAAATTGCAACAAAACTCCTAACTATTCTTCAAACGCTTGACTGAAAACAGTCAACTTTGGTCTCTTGAAGATTCAAATTTGAACAACTATGTTTGAAGGATTAAAGTTGTAGTCAAATTTAAAGTGATATTTTGAAGTTATACATACTTGAAATGGAAGTTATATTATTTTGAAGTTGTAATTATACGTAAAGTTGGAATTACGTAAAACCGAAAATGTTGTTTGGGATCAGAGAGACAAAATTTAGCATACAAATATATTTACCAGATGATCGGCTTCTATTAAATTAAAATTTAGTACGTTTCTAAATTTTTGTATATTTTATTTTAAAATTAAAATCGCTCTCTAACCCATATGGCGTCTAGTACCTTTAGCAAGAAATTTTGCTAGGCCAAACTCATAAATTACTTTAATTCGGCAAAATATAACTAATAGAAAGAATTACGAGGTGTTTTCAATAAATAATTCTTCAAGGAAAAATAAAGCGTTACAAGATTTTGAAAATATTAGAACGCCGCCTATATTGACAAGCAAAATTTATATAAATATGCGCGAAAATATTATCCATAACCCGTTTGAAAACCGCTGGGTGAGTTTTTAAATCGAAAGGCATCCTTACGCATTCCAAATGGCCGTTATCTATCGTGAATGCAATCGGGATCTAATTCACCTGTGAAAACGTTGGCTAGATCAAAGTCGAAAAGTATTCACATTTACCTAAGTTGTCAAATTTCTTAATTATCGGAGTGAAAACTTATCTTCAATCACTTTTTTTGAGTTTCCTGATATCTATTACTAGTTGCCATTTCTTTTTTCTGCTAGCGTCTACCTTTTTGGGTACTATCTAGACGGCTGAGCTGTATGGATGAAAGATACTTGGCTGAATGACTTTATTATCTAACAGATTTTTTTATTTGATTTTAAATTTTGTCTTTTAAGTTGATATTTTAGGTAGTTTTGGCATTTTATTGTTGAAGTTGTCCTGGTAGAATTTTTGATATATGCCCAATGAACCTTTAACCGATGTTTGGTTCTTTTGGATTTTTAATTAAGATTTTAATAAATCAACAATATTCGTTGCTTTACTCATACTTGGATAGACAAGCGCTGAGATGCTAATTTTCAAATTTACCGTAAATAGTTTTAAATATTAAAATCTACCGGTGAAATTTAAGGAAATTCTTAAGATTTTAGCAAAATTTTAAAAATTCGCTTTACCTTTAACACTTAAAATGTTCTTACATTTAGGAAAATTACCTAAACCAGGCAACCTTGCCGGTAGTATAATGTGAGATTTTAATGTTCAATTTATTTTACTGAAACATTCATCATCATCTGCAACTAAAGATATTAAAATAAATACCAAGATTTCTATGGCAAAATCGTAGAAATCTTTCGCCTGTATTAGAAGTAACAATAGCTGTCACAAAAGAATAACACATAAATTGACATTTAACGACATGGTACGATAGTCATTTGGGAAAAATAAATGGCGAATCTATTTCTTAAATGACAGGACAGTGGCGAAATGCCAATAATTAATTTAATACAGTTATTACTTTAAAATGCTAACAGTAAGGCAAAGCATACAAGGTCGACTACGAGGCGTTAACTTGCGGTTCGAACCTGCTGGCGTTAGATACTACTGTGATTAAAAATCCAATATCGATCTGGACTATGGGAAGGCAACGAAAACTATCCGTAAATTATATCTAGAATATTCATCTTGGTTTCGCTAAGTTTATGGTCCAACATCCGGTAACGGATAGGCACGTGAAGAATAAGATAAGATTTTTTAAAAATTAATTATTTTGAAACTACCGCCAAATATTCCGATTTTAGGAAACTAGCAAATATTCTTTCTGATTGGAAAAATAACCGACAGGAAAACTACTTGTTGAGGTGACATTAATAATATTTCATAAACCGTTCAAGTCTCGAAAACTCGCAACACTTGTTAGATACAAGTAACAAGTGGTTGTTGCATATGAACGACATGACTCAGCCATTTTTTTCTAGCTTGCAGACAATTTCAAAATTTTAGCACATCTAAGCTTAAGTGGTTAACGCATTGTAAAAATTGCTTTAGAAGAACTATTTTTTAACGTTTTAAATTTAATATTAATTTGTTTAATATTTCAAAATCTAATAGGACATCAAAATCAAATGTGGTACTTCGTGGATTGATATTAATATTAAGAGTTTAGATTTTGGTTCAAATTGGTTAACAGAAAATATTGTTTCCTTTTTATTTATAAAATTATTAATATTTTAACACTCAATAAAGAATGACAGTCATAAGCATGGTTACATCATTTTCAGTTAAATTTTGATTAATGTTAATTATTTTTAAGTCATAAGGCATTGAAATTAGTTTTAAAGTCGTAAAATATGATATTCTGATTTTGAGATATGTTAATGTCATATTATTATTTTAATCCATTATGTATGGATTTATTATTTTTAAAATTATTCTATAAAAATAATTTAATAAATAAGTAAAAATTTTAAACACTAAAATATTACCTTGATTTATTAAAAAATCAATGTTTAAATTATAATATTTCTGGAGTCAGAAGTTATTTTTGTTATAATTTATTTGCATGACATTTGGAAGAAAATCGATTTTACGAAATTTCGTATGAAAAAATTAAATAAATAAACTCTCGTATAATATATTTATGTGTGACATAAGATAAAAATTCGTAAAAAATACGGTCAAGTAGATATTTGCGTTATAATGTTCACCATTATCTTCAAATTATCGTTTTGCGAGAAAGATCGTTTAAAGTTACTCTTATTTTTGCTCCATTCATAAAATTAATATTAATTTAAGTAACAGAATAAAATTAAATAACGGCATTGAATATCAAAAACGTCTAAATAGCCTGATAAAATGTCTGATCTTTTAAATTTAATTTTTTATCTGATACATGAACTCATCGTTGAAACTTATTTTATCACTAAAATTACTACAGCATAAT
Source organism: Lycocerus yunnanus (assembly GCA_036346125.1). Classification (NCBI taxonomy): domain Eukaryota; kingdom Metazoa; phylum Arthropoda; class Insecta; order Coleoptera; family Cantharidae; genus Lycocerus; species Lycocerus yunnanus. Next base: position 85,981 of record JARFIX010000195.1, read on the forward strand.
TGTACATATAAAAAAATATTTAAATTAATTTCTTAAAATAAATAATTTTAGAAACCTACTCCTGCTTCTAAGCAAGCACATTACGATTGCTATTAAATTTAAAATTTTAATCTGGTAATTTCAACTTAAAATTTAAGTTTACAAAATTGATTTCAACTAATTATACTCGCTTTATAACATAAAACCCAAATATATTACGTTAAAGAAAATTAATTATTTTAAAATAATTAACTTTCTTACGTCAAAATATACTTTGTAGGGCCCTTTCGAAACTTCATTGCAAATACAAACGTAAAATTTGATTTAAGAAAATTAATTTTTTAAAGCTGGTTTTCGCGTGCAACTTTAAATTTAAGCTTTTCAAAATATGATTTTTTTTAAGGCTTGGTTTGCTATTTCTTTAAAAGAACGAATAAAGAAATATATTTTACTAAAATAAGTGTAATGTTAAAAGTTAAGAATAATTAATTTTTTGCTTTTATATCGTATAATTCAAACGTTTTTATTAGTAGTGCGGTTTTTGAAACTTCAGGTTGTCTTAAATAGTGTGTAATTTCTGTAATTTTTAATTTGACTCTGTCATAGGAAACTTAATTTGTATGCTTAAAGTTGGTTTAAGTCAAATGCGGTGCAACCGGGCATTAATAAATTTAAAGCGCTATTACCTCAAGCGTTGTACTGATGTTTTAATTATTATTTAATTGATATTTACTTTAACAGAATCAAATAATTAGAAATATATTTCTACACTAAAAATGTACGAGGTGGGTGCTTGTCACAATGTGTTGATAGTTTAAATTGTAACAAAAATTTAAGCAAAAGGAATTTTTAATTCCTTAAATTAAATAGTTTGTTATTAAATCGATGCACAATTAAACTATTGCAATAAATTGTAAAACGACTCGCCATAGAATATTAAATCTAGAAAAAAAAGATAAAGAATTATTTTAATGTGTGAAAATTCCACAATATAGATAACTAATCAAAAGATGAACAATACAGAAATAAAAAGTTGATTTACTATGCGTTTGTGCTTTTTATATTATAATGCTATTGACCAAAGCTAAATAAAGTAAATTCTACTCGTAATACGTTGTTTAATAATTGAGGATCTTTTGTGCAAAACTGAATAAATGCATTTATTTTGAAAAATTAGTTGCATATCGTTTTTATATCATTTCTATGTTAGCTTTCATTTGCTTCAATAATCTAGGATTATTGCTAGATGATACGAGGCGATACGTATTCCACTGGCATCAAGACAATGAATGTGGTTTCAGCATGATGGTGCGCCGGTACATTTTGAACGTCAAGTACAAAATTTTTTAAATAATGCATTCAGAAAAATGAATAAGAAGAGGAGGATTTATCAATTGGCCGGCTCAATTACCCGATTTTATATCTCTGATTATTTTTATGGAGTGCCTTAAAACTATAGTTTACAGCGATAAAAGAAAGCTCAAGACCGGGGAGGAAGTAATGGAACAAATACAGATAGATGTGACAAAACTTAGCAAAGCGAAGCTCCGTTATAAATAATACCGTGCAACACCTTCCAAAAAGAGCACACCTGTGTGCTGAAAATGGAAGAGCTAGCTGAGATCGAACTAAGGCTAATTCAACTAACCACTGCATGTTAACGTGGTAATTGTAGATTCGTATTTACGAAGAAATACGAAAAGTGAAGAAAAAGTTGAGACAAAGTTAAGCAAAACTTAAGTAAAAACAGTACAAACGAGGGATTTTGAAAATAAAGGTTGATTTACTATATGCCTTTTAAAATATTGACTAAAGCAAAATTTAAATTTTTAAATTAAATAATGTAAATTTCACTGTTATGTTATTTGATAATTGGAAAGCCTTCTTGCTAAACCGAATAAATTCACTTTTGAAAAAAAATGAGTTAAACATTGTTTCTAGATAATTTGTATGTTAACTATCATTTGCCGCACATAGTATTTTTGCAAAAAAAACAATAAATTCCAAAAAGTTCCAAGAAATAGATCTTATAGCAAAATGGTCTTAAAGTTAACATTTTCTAAAAACAGTAGATAAATTTGTTTTGTTGGTAAAAACTAAAACCAATTGTAAGTTTTAATTACTTCATACTAAATTATACCAAATTAAAAATAAAATCTATCAAAATAATTATATTATTGCTGAGTAATTTGGAGAAAACTGTAGAAATAGTAAATTTTTTTTGCTTCTTTGACACAATCTTCTTAGTTAGCCCATATTTGTCTATTGCTGGACATTGGAAAGAATTGGTTTGGTTCTCCTGAGAAGTTTTGGTTTTGGTACTAATTACCAAGACCAGCATATATTAGTCTTGCTAGAAGGCAAACAATTTAAATTAAATTTTTATTTACTCCTTTATTGTTTTGCATGTAAATTCCTCGATTAATTTCAATGATTATTGGTAATTATTACTAGTTAGTTGTTGTTCAGATCACTGTGAGTTTTATATTTTAATAAAATTATTAAACTAATTTTTTTGTGTTTTGTTGCCTTCGGTGGTCAAACTTGATGTGTTCGTTAGTACTTACCTTCAATCTCCTAGTTTCACTTTTGTAGGTGGTATCACAGTGTTGGCAGAAGAGTTGGTAGACGCCACTTGGATAACAGATCTAAGATCTGCAGAATATGCTGAAAAACATCGCAGAATTTCAAGGTAAAAGTAAATAAAATGCCTACTGCTTACCTTCTGATCCGCCAGGGCATTTATATTTGTTTGCATTACAGGAGCGCCACTAATAATTGTATATATATTTTGATATATAATTGTATATATAATTGTAATAAAACATCTCAACGTACATTAAAGGACAAATAAAATAAAATCAATGATTATTTATTAGATGATAAAACTTTACTTATGATTTTAACAATAGTATCATAAATATCGTATAGATAATAAAGTATATTACGTAGATTGTTCTGAAAATGGCATAACTTCACGCGAATGTTTCTTAAAAAGGAAGGCAGTAATAAATAATATTTACTACAAAACTTGATTATTTAAAAAAAATTTTAAAAATCTTTTCCGATTTCCGAAAAATAAAAATACTACCATTCGATTCTTTATTATGGCTTTTACATTAAATTCTTTGGATCAACTCTCATTTTTCATTTTCTTCATTTAAAATATTTATTTAATAGTTCAAAAGCAATGGGTATTTTAAAACCAAATTTGGTATTTCTTAATATTAAGAAATATTAATTTGATTTTTTATGATTAGATTTACGATAAAATTAATAAATTGATATATCTTTTTATTTTTAGTATAAAAAATATTCGGTAAAAGAATGATAAAGTCATGAGCATGTCACATCCGATTTTTTATTGCATTTAAAATTATATTAAATTTAAAATTATAATAGCTTAATTTAAAATCAATTTTGATCGATGGAAAAATATAATTTAAAATGTACAAGTTTTAGAATCCATTTTTAAGTAAGAGAAATGTTGAAATGCATCCTATTATTATCAAGCTATAATAAATTCACTAACTAATTGTACAGTAAAATTATAGCATAAAGACAGAAAATATTTTACCTGGGTGGTTTAAAAAGTATTAATACATATAAAATAATTGTGTGAATACGATAATTTAAACAAATATGATGCAATAAGGCAATATGTATGTAGATTTTATCTATAAATTAAAATTTATTTACGATTATACTAAAAACAAAGTAATATTATATAATATGTTATTAGTAACATCATTGCACTACCCCGTATTAATGCATAAGTAAAATCTAATTCAATTATGTATAATCCTTATTACTTCGTTCTAAGATCATGAAACCAGAATTGATTTACACATTATTAATGCAGACGGTAATTATTTCAAATAAAGTGACTTGAAAAGTGAATAAGAGCGCAGTGTTCAGGTCGCCAGCAAACAACGAACAATAGTTAATTGTACGCTTGTGACAAGAAATCGCGTATTTTTCAAAGTTTAACTTACAAAATTAAACTTAACATGAAAAAATTTAACAATTATTTAACTTCGATTGTTTTGATAATCACAAGTTTTTACTACATATTTTCGGATTGTTGCCAAACGAAAATGGTCTTTATAAAGTGTACTCAATTTGCTTATTATTTATAATAACAATTTATCCGGTTTTGGTCATTCCACAAATTTTAAAAGATTATTGTGCTAATATTAACAAATTTTTCTTTGCTGCGATGATCGAGATTGGACAATTGTACATGTAAGATATTTTAAAGTTTTCAAAATTCATTACAATTATTTTTGAAATAAGTTATGCATGCATGCAATTTATTGTTTTCTGTATACAAATAATTTATGCATTCAAATACGTTTTAATTTTAGAATAATTTGTTTTTATTTGGCATATTGGAATCGATTCGAATTGATCAAATTATTTGAAAAACTGGAACTTTTGGATAAACTGTCAAATTTTTCAAATGCAATAGATGAAAATGTTGTTATAAAGCAATATAAAAATATTGTTAAGAAACAGGTAAGTGTAAAAGGGCATTTAAAATTATTTTCAGACCTCGTCAGTAATATTCATCTTCCCATTCTCACGTGTAACGTAACAAATAACAGAGATTCCACCCCCTGTACCCAACTTAACACACAACTAATTGAATATCGAGAATATAGTGGGTATTAAGGTCTTTAAAACACGCGCAATTTTTAAAAGAAAGCAAATAAAGCAAGTGTTTTAAAGAGCAGTTATTCACGAATACTTTGCGTTATTTTTTTTATTAGTTCCAAAAAATGGAAATAAAAACTATTAATATATTTAAAAAATGGTTGAATTCGTAATGTGACATCAGTATACATTTCGTTGTCATGGATTGCAAAAAATAAAAATTAATTGCAATCTGTCACAATACCAACTGGACTTTTCACATTCATTTAAATAATTTAGATTGTTAAATATTTAAATAAAGTTTTTGAAACATTTGTTAGTAATATTGTATTTGACGTTACGAGATACTCCTGTCGGATCAATAATTAAAAGTTGACATTTAAATTCACGTTTCTCGGGTTGTTGTTGTTGCTATGGAAACTTTAAAACATGCGCGTTTTTAAAAGTTGGATCTATACACGCTGAGGCGTACTCTAAACAAGCAAAATAGGGTACCAATAAAAAAAAAATTTATTTTATTACAAATTTTAAAAATAGAAAGTGGGGAGTCAAATGTTTGACGCTTTAATTAATTACATTTGACATAATTGACATAAACAACGTACTTCTACAAAATGAAAGGTTACTTTATAAAGTACCAATTATCGTTTATATTTACAATTATAGTAACAATTTATAAATAGTTTATTAACTTGTGAAATTATATGTTGAAAAATTATTTTTTAATTTTTATAAGCTAAAGCTCACCTCACACGAAGCTTATTTTGGTGATGGATTTTTTGCATTGTTTTTAAGCGGCTAGGTATTGTGATGCACAAACACTCTTGTAACCAGACAGCAGACGATCAACTATTAGCATCGTCCTACCCGATGGCATTCGTGTTTACGAAGACGACGCATCTTTGTTATGGCTTAAAACCATCAGGATATCCGGTAAGTAAAATAGCACGACTTCTATCACAAAATTCAGCACGAAAATAATTAAAAGCGACCCAGCACGTGACGTCACTTTCCATCACGGCCGGCCGGTTACAAGCGTTTTTGTGCATCACGATGCCCAGTCGCTTATAAACCATGCAAGAAATCCATCACCAAAACAAACCTTGTGTGAGGCGAGGTTAAGTGCAATTTTAAAATTTTCCAACTTACATTTCTAGTTTAATACACCGTTGTACAATCTTGTTTTGCCCTTTAAAGGTTTGAGTATCTAATGTGTCGATGTGAGTTTGTCAAAACATATCTTAATTAATTATTACTAAAATTTTCCAATATAGTTTTTGATTTTAATTTTAATGGAATTTAATCCATATTTATTCATTTAAAAACATTCCCCAACGGTGTTATAGAATAAAAATGTAACTTTTAAAAAATTTCACTTATGTTAGCTTGTAAAAATTTAATGTTTTATTGAACTGATTATAGTAACAATATTGTATTATTTAGAATCATCTTGGATATTCAGCGTTCCTTTTTTTATACCTTACATGCATATCAGTGTCGATTGTACTATCATTAAATGAAGAATAATGGATTCTTCCATTTGGAAGTGGACCTCATATGGTTAATAATGAAACACAATTTATAATTCAAATATTGCAATTTGGTATAACAATATTGATCATCTATATGTTGTTATTAATATACATAAACGTATTAACATTAATTTGTGGCCATTGTAAGTTATTACAGCACTATCTTGGAAAATCATTAAATCCAGATAAAGAAGAAACACTTGAGGTAATTAATATATATTTTTATATACATAGATACAATTTAGAATATATACAAAATGTGTACTTCAACATAGCAGTTATTAATACTAAAGAACAGGAATAGGTAACAATAACAAATTGAATAATAAATTTATAATGTTAGGAAATAATATGTTTAAATATTTCTTAGTAGGCCAGATGATTTTAGGAATTTCAATAATTTTCTGACGTTAGTTTTATTATTTGCAAGAATCTCTTCTAATTTGTCTTTCTAATTTAATATATATTTTATTTATACTAAACACTCCATGTACGCGAGTATTCTATTTACATAATCAATCGCGTACATTAATGTTGCTTAAATATTAAAACTTAAAATTAGAAATTCATGCTACCAAAAACACCAGTAAAATGTGTTATATAAATCAGAAAGAAATGTTTATGGTATCGTATTTCTTACTAAAATACTATATATACATTTCGGGCTTTCTTTTGCAAGGATACAACTTACGTCGTTTTATCCGTTCTTAGAGGTACTTTAGAATTTATTACCTCGAAGATGTTGCAAACACCTTGTGAAAGGACAACCGTTTTTACATGCCTTCCAAAGCACGGAAACGACATTGCAAAGTAAGCCTCTACCCGGAAACGAACCGGGACGCCTTATATTAGCAGTTGATCGCTTTAAAAGCCAGGTCGATGATCGTCTCTAATAAATATACTAAAATATTAAACTGGTAGTGATCGATAAACATAATACATTATATGAATACATAAGTATTGCACTAACCTCTTCTCTTCTTTCTGCTAACAGCGCATTAATCGAAAAACTGTAATTAAACTAATAGAATTGAATATTATTTGTTGGGCCCCAGGAAAACTTAGTACTCTAGTAAATCGATGGGTCTCCGGTGGTCAATCAAACCAAGTACCCTTAACGTATTTAAATCCGTCATCCAAATTTGCGTCAGCATCCCGAAACTCTGAGTAGGCCGATATTAGCTATCTAATACTATTTATACCTATAAACTATAAATTCGCCTGTAATTTAATTTTATTTTTTCTTACACAATAATACCATTATCAAAACCTAATTTGTCTGAAACATGGAGGGTTTGCTGCACTATTATTTAAATTTTAATATTACAGAATTTATTTTTCAGGAATATGATACAGAACTTATTGAAAATAAAACCATTAATTGGGAATTATTTAAGGTACAACTTCAAAACATTGTACCTTACCATGTTGGTGTTTTTGATGCCGCAGATCAATTGGAAACTGTATTCTCATTTATAATTTTTAATTTTTTTGGAGGAGCAAGCATTTGTTTGTGCATATTAATATATCACACAGAGGTATGTACCATGTTAATAAAACATTTGATATACAGGTAACACTCCTATGTATAACACGGTATCTTACAACACGGTTTCTCTCTACGACGGAGAGAAATTTGCAGAAATCTTCGTATAGCACTGTACTTCTACTGCTTAACATAACATAAATTATTAACACTTCTTAATTACACTCTATAGGTAGCACTCAATTCATGTTTGGTTCTAATAAGTTTTCGGAACGTAACCCTCCTTTTCTACTGGTTCTGGGTCTCATATAACACGACATTTTCTAGGAACCTATTTACCGTATTATAAGAGAGATATCTGTATAACAAAATTATAACCTAGGTTTTAATTGAATGCTATTTTAGCTAAATATACAGATGGAAGACTTTATAAAAGACGTAGTTCTGATAGTATCAGGCTTTTCTATGCTCATTATAATATGTACTTATGGAGAGAATGTTATAACAGAAAGTGAAAAAATAGCAAGTGTATGTTATGAATTGGATTTCACTGATTGTGATTTGAGAATTCAAAAATCTTTAATACTTATAATGGCCAGAGCTCAGCGACCAATAACTCTAACAATTGGAAAATTAAGAGTGCTAAATTTAGAAACCATGCTTGGTGTTAGTATCGTATACATTAACATGTAGTTTTAGTTAAATTCTAATTGATTATATTTTTCAGATCTTTCAACAATTTATAGTTATTATACGTTCTAGAAATATGAATATCAACGACAGGAATAATTGAATTAAGTGAAATAATTGCACCAATTCACCAATAACTACAAAAATTTATAAAATTATTATTAAAGTTTAGCATTCAAATTTAGCGCGATATTAAATTAAGTCACAGTTAATTAAGATTTAATATTTTAACATCACTGTATTTTAAAATCTATGTCTAAATAGGTTTGTTTGTTGAAGTGTTTTGAACTCTCGAACAGTTTCCGATATACCTCCATTGACATTTTCAGAGTTACATCCGCATAAACTTTTGATATATAATAACCTAAGCTCACAATATTTTGTAAATAAGTTAATGTTATTAATATAATAATTTATATTACAAAATTATTGAATTTAATATAAATATGTTGTAGCTTAAATTTGCATATTTAACAACAATGAAAAAACATTTACAAATTTTTAGTTTAGAAAGTTATTTACAATAATTATACAAGTTGTTTCAAAAGTATTTTTGATGTTTTGCGTATAATAAGCAGAAAGTACATTTTTTCAATAATTGAGGTTTTTAATATCTTTCAAGTCAGCAAAAAATAAACACAATTTTGTAAATGTTGTTAAAATTTTTAAATATAACATATTTATGAAAATGTACAATTGCAAAAATCAGTTTTTCATATAAAACAGTAAGTAACATTCAAAATAAGAAGTTCTGATTTTGTCTTTGAATCTGTTTACATTTAAATTAATGATGTTTCTCAATGAAACAGTGCAAAGCTTTTTTCGATTAAATTTATGCAAAACTTAAAATGTTTGTAAATTTAATTTTGATAATCTACAAGTGAAATTTATGTACAAATATGGTTTCAAGAATTGTAAAAATATGATTTAAATCTATGAATCTTATAAAAATTTGTAAGTGTATTACATTTTTAGAAATATTTTAGTATAATTATGCATATAAAAATAAGTTTCAAATAGAAATAAATTGTTAGTCTAAATTAAACAGTAAGACGTTAATTTTTTTTCAATGTTGAATAAATTTGTGTTCAAATGTTTTTATTTATCTGTACCATAGGATTCAAGAGCAGCCTATTTGAAGTTTTTACTATATACTAACAATTATTAAATTTTATTAAGTTAGTTTATTATTATTTCAAATTTTTTAAGAGTACCAATAAATTACTATTGATTAATTCAAATATTTACGAAATACTTTCTAAAAAGCATTAAAATTTAATGTGAAAATTCCACATTTTTAGAAACTATTAATTAGAATATAAATTAGCATTTTATGACCTACTACAGAAATAAAGGTTATTATACTATTTTGTATAAATATATTGACAACTACATGCATAAATTTATAAATTAATTAAAGTAAATTCTACTAGTTGCTTTCATAATTGAGAAGCTTTCATGCAAATCAATAATACCTCTTTTGAAAAAATTGTTATCATAGTTTCATAACTAATTTACGACTTATTTTCAAAACTTGCTCTGTATAGTAAAAGTTAAATAACATTTTGGTAAAAATAGTAATAAATGTTTATTAACTAAACCGAATAAATTTAAAAATTCCAGTTTTAATATCCATTTAAATTAATTTTTAATGCTTAAAATAATACTTAGAAAGTAATTTTACTGTGTTATATTGTGGTTTTTAAAAATATTAGATAAATGATTTATTGTACATAAAATTCTTTAAAACCATAAATTTATTGCTCGTGTTTCTAAAATGACTAGTATTGCTTGACAGTGTCATCTACGTATGCAAAACTGCAGAACAGTTTCGAGTTCAACAGTCCAACGAACGAACCTAGTGTATAGAGATTGATTACGCCATCTGGGGTGTTGATGATTAAGTGTTTATATAAGATGGCTATGTTTATATATGTTATTTTTTAATTTAATTACATGTCAGGACCAGGTTAATTGTTTTGTTGTTAAATGGTTGAATAATTTATTTTTGTGTTCACATGTTGATCTTTAGATTTTATTGTACCCATATGGTATTCAACGAGCAGCTCCTTTTAGGTTTCTATATTATACTACACAAAATGTATTAGAATGTGTTATTTAGATGTTAGGTGTTATTATTATTTCAAATTCTTTTAAACGCATACCAATAAATTGCACATAGTTTATTAAATTCAAAATATTCTACACAAGAATAGTAATTCTAAAAAGAGCAATTAAAAATTATAATGTGTGAAAATTCCACATTTTCTAGAAACTATAATCTAGAATAATTAACGATTAGCATTTATATTCACCCTCACTACAGAAATAGAAAGTTGATTACTACGTTTTTTTTGTATTAAATACTATTGACCAAAGCTACAAGCATAAATTTATAAATTAATTAAAGTAAATTCTACTATGTTGTTTCATAATTGAGAAGCTTTCATGCAAATCCGAATGAATCCTCTTTTGGAAAAAAATTAGTTATACATAGTTTCCATATACTTTTTATATTTACCGTACTTATTTTCAAAAACTACTCAATAGCTTTTATAGTAAAATGGTCTTAAAGTCAACATTTTCTAAAAATAGAGACTAAATTCGTTTTATTTAACCCTAAACCAAATAAATATGTAAAACCAATTTACAGTTTTAATTATCCCATTTTAAATTACGCCAAATTAAAAAATAAATAATGTCAGATCCTTTAAAAACTAATTTTTACTGTGCTATATTGTGGCTTTTTGGTAATAAATATTAATAAATATTTATTTTGTACATAAAATGGTACTTTTAAGCAAAACCAGATAAATCCATTATTGCTCGGTGGAATATCTCCTAAAATACTTTGTATTATTATTTATCAAGATGTGCTATATTTTATTCTCACCAAAAGCAAACAATTTGAGTTCAATTTTACTTTTAATGTTACTTCGTTTAACCTTGAAAAATGATCATTTCCCAAAAACTACTACAGGTGGATTTATTCGGTTTTACATGAAAGTTCCTCAATTAATCTCTATATTGTTTGGTAATTATATTACTAATTAGTAGTTGTTCAGATCACTGTAAGTTTTATATTTTAATAAAATTATCAAAACTAATTTATTTGTCTTTTTGTTTTCAGTGGTTAGACTTGATATGTTCGTTGTTCCTTACCTTCAGTCTTCTCCAGTTTCACTTAATATGTAGGTGGCATTATAGTGTTTGCAGCAGAGTTGATGAACACCAGTCTTTTATAGATTTTTTTATTTGCATTTTATATTGTAGAATATTTATATTACTATTATAAGTATAAAATTACCAAACATCAAAGAATACCAAAATATAGCATCCCCTGTACATGTTACCAATACGAAAATAGCAATATTTTAGCAACACATTTACGAGCAGATACTAAATCAGAAATTTACCTTATTTCAAATAATTTTATACATCAAAATGAATAACCGAATATGAAATATCTTAAATTAATATAAATAAAACCAAAACCGAAAAACAAAGCCACCTTCAAAGTAAAATAAAATAGAATAAAAAAACCTACCCACGCTACAAAAAGTGGATGCCTTCACATGGGGATAATAAATTACTATCAATGTTATGGATTTTTGATCATATTAGATGAAATTTTGAATTTATTCACCCGAGTTTAAATGCAATAGTTACTATTTCTAAAATATTATATTAAATAAATCTTTTGAAAATTAATGTAGACGCTTAAAAGTATCCGTACATTAAAAACAAAGTTTAATATTGACGCGCTCTACAACGACATCTATTACTGTTATCAACAACGAATATTCCGACAAATCAATTCCATTAAAAAACAAACCAAATCTGACAACTAAATCTCTTGGTGTTACAGGTGGCGTATACAGAATAATAATAATTTAATAGGGATGTTGAATGGTATCAAATTTAGTGATAACTCTATTTCTTGAAAAAAATATTAAAAAAAAATTATAAACAAAAAAATAGTTTCAAAATACTGTCATTGCTGAGAAAGTCAAATTTGAAATTCAAAAAAAAATCAGTTTTCCGACTACAGCTACAATTTTATGTAAATTTTGCAACATTGCAACTTGACAAGTACATGACCGGTAAATATTTAAATATTTTTAATTTATATCTGTAATATATTGTTATAAATTATAATAAACAGCAATTTACCATTGTTATATTCATTGGATAATATAATTTTTACTTTATCATATACTATAATATGAGAAAGTATTGATTTTGTGCAGTAAAAAAATTTGAGATTTTGATGGATTTACTCTTTTTGTGGTCTCCTGAGTAAAACAAGATAATTTCCAAAAAATGTCTGAGTGATGGTGTGTATGTGTGTGTGTGTGACCGTTTTTTTTGTCCACCATTTCAGACAAACGCATGCACCGATTGACTTGAAATTTGGCACATTGGTTAGATATCACCGTCTAAAGAGCTGATTAGATTTTGGTTAAAATTCGTTTCTTTTTACTTTATGTTTTGAAAGACACAAAACTTCTAAGGCGCACACAGTGGTCCAAACAGTCAAATCCCTGGCCAAAAATCAGCCAGTGATTTAATCAGTACAAAAATTGGCATATTTATGTTTTAGATGTCGCTGAATTCGAATCTGCCATCAAAATTTATAAAATCAAAATGGCGGATTCAAAATGGTCATTTTTTTGGTATAAAAATTTCCAAAAACAATTTTCTTCATCTGTTTCAGCACATGCAGGTTCATTACAAGTTTTAGTGAGAGTAAAAGTTTCAAAGTTTCAGGTTGAAGCTCCTCTCTTTTTTTCACTTTCAATTTTCGCTTATTCGTTATTAGTGGATCAGAAGAAGTTTACAATCTGTGAAAAATATCTGACATGTTGTTAACTCGAAAATTTTTGTGGGAAAATTTTCACGAAAACGTTTTATGTCTATTCCGAGCGTCAATTCCGAAATCTCGCGTCATCATGTATGTTTCTTTTTACATTTTTCCAGAAATAATCAAGTTCAAAGCTTCATCGGCCGATATTTCCCCATATTCTGTTGCGATACCCTTTTGTAAGCCAAATCATACTCCAAAGCACGCACTGGGCCATTGTCTACTATGTCCTTTAAGACGTTTGCAAAAGATCCGGAAGCGCGGAGAGTCATTTCCGTGGCATACACAAGCTTCGTTGTAGTGTTTTAAGAACGCAATTCTTGGTCATCCTTCTTTTCGTTTGCTCACTGGCATCATTAAATTCTGCGGAAGGTCGCCTTCTCTTACTGGAATCCGCTTTGGAATCCCCATCTTTATGCGTAGTTGCATAGGAATTCTCACTTTTACTCAGAATGTTTCTTTTAAAACGCCACAAATTAATATGCACATTTTGCATCGTAATAGACATTCATCCGAAGAAACGTACCGGAATTTTAATTGATGACTCCAACCAGTCTTGATTTTTTCTTAGAAACTCCAATTTTATGCGATTGCATTCCTCCATTTTATCTGCATTTTGAATGACAATTTTTTTAAGATATCAAAGGATTCCTTAATTTTGCAAGGAACTTTCTTTAATTCAGCCAGCTTGAAGAATAATTACTTGGTCTTTGAATGGTATACTCCAACAAGTTTTTAAAATCTCAAATATTTCCATTACAGTACACTCCAAGTACTTATTTTCAGGATCTGAAAAGGAGTCAAAGTGCAAAGTGAATGAGTGATTCCGATGAAGTGATAAGCATGTGCGTTTGGGAGAAGTTTCACAACTGACAAACCTGCGGAAACCTGCACAATATATGTTTACTATTTGTTTTACAATAGTATGAACTATATAATAAATTTAAAAAAAGCCCGGGACTCCGCGAGACTCAAACTATATTCACATTTTTAGAAAAAAAGCTCCAAAAAACATGAATATTTTTAAGCCGTGCGTTTGGTGCCTTTTTTCAGCTCCGCCAAACATAAATTTTATGAATTAAAACAGCAGAAAATATTCAACCTATGTTCAGGAACCACCTGCATTTTTCAGAATTGAAAAACAACACTAGCAAGAAAAGTTACACGAATTTGAACACGCTCGATATTTCAGTTACGCAAAAATACTATGTATTATTATCGGTGCGCCGAAAAGTTTGACATAAAATCCCGCAGAAGCAAATGAAAATTTTGAAATTTTCTGTGCGGATTATAATGGTACTAATGCCCCTCTACATGATTACCTTAAAACAAACATTCAACTAACAAGTTGATTTTTGCATTTTTGGCCAGGGATTCGACCTTTTGGACCACTGTGCGCCATACTTCTTTTGATTGTAATAGTTAAAAATGAAAATAATGTCCATCGAAAGAAATTTTATTTTTGCGTATAAAGATACCCAACGCTTGAAAGTTTTCTCTTAAATTACTATTAAATTGCTATTAAAATACATAAATAGAATCATTGAATTTAGGCAAATATGAGCGGCCTTGAAAACAAAATAACCAATAAATTCAAAAAAATGTTTTCGAAATTAAAAATTTTAAAATTTAAAAAAGATTAAAATTATGGTTTTTATAATAAACCTAACAGTGAATCGGAAAGTCATGGGATGTCACATCTAATTATTTTTATGTCTATATAGCATCGTTATCTATCATAATTTACAAAAATAATGGTGAAAATCGCAATCACGGTTAAATAACTCTTGCGAAATTTAATTATTGTTTTATTAGTTAATTCGACCTTCATTCTTCACTCATTCTTCACAATTTGTTGCAAAAAACAACATTATGGCATCTTTAATGTTGCCACAACCTATTTTGATTTTGAGGGAAGGAGTTACAGTTCAAAAGAGCCAATGATAAAATGGAATTCCAAATTAATTTTTAAAGCCGTTTTTTAACCAAATTTGTGGACCGTCCGCATATTTAATTTTTTTATGTTTGTATAGCATCATTATCTATCATAACTTTCAAAAATAATAGTGAAAATCGCAATTACGGTTAATTAACTCTCGCCGTTAATAGAATAATATGATGAGTTGTCTAACTTCTTTCTCTTGATTTGTCTCGAGTTGTCTACCTAATTGAAAATATTAAGGGGTAATGACACTCTAGGATTTTTCAAGGACGCAAAATTTTTTTTTTTTTAAATTAATTTATAGTTCAATATCTTACAATTTATTTGTTAAAATTTGATATTGATATTCCGAATATTTTCGGAACTATAGCATTTAAAGCGCAATAAGACGTGGGTAATGCATAATACTCATGTTTATGATATTAAAGCTTTACAACTGTCGGTAAAACATACTAAACCAAAATGAAACTTTATTACTTTTAAAAATTCAAAAATCAATGTGCGAAAATTCAAAAATCTTAATTTTTTATATGGGAGTAGCATCCTCTGGAATTATGCATTAGAGTAGACCCCGATCACGAAAATTGTTTCAAGTGGCAAAGATATCGTCGATAGAGCAGCAAAATTTGTGTATATATTGCTACGTAAGGTGGTGTCCTCGACTTACCGTTACGTGACCTGCTTATTTACTTACTTCTCTGAAATAAAACTTCTCTACTCGCAATGAAACTTATTTTGATATGAATGTAAAACTTTTATTTTGAATTTAATACTGATAATTAACTCCTCGTACGTCTTATATTAATGCAATTTATCCTAAAAGCAAACAAACAACTTAATTCTACCCATATGTTAACTAATTTACACAAATTAAAGCTATTATTACCAAACTAAACATGTCTTTTATTATTGCAATATCCTGTATTCTTCATGAATTTAATAACGTACAATTGGTTGAAGCTTTGTAAGTGAGTTTCGTTTTACAAGTGAAATAATTTTTGTAGTTTGAAATTTTACCTTATTTGACGAACTGCAATTTAATCTGTTGATCGTTCTGCTTGCTTACTTCAATTTTCTTTCTTTAACCCAGCAATTCATCCTGGTGAGTCTTTTCTTGTTGCATAACCAAAATTTCGTGTTGAGTTTTTTTTTGTAGGTCTATTCGTTTCTTTATTAAACCATCACAACTCACTTTTTTATTAATTCGCCGTGCACAATCAGCTTCTGGCCTTCTGGTAAGTATTTCCTTTTTATTTTTAAACTTTTTCTTACTAAATTGTAATTTTAGTTGCGGACAAAATTTAACACGTCATCATCTCCCGCATCTCAGAGAGAATCCTATCTACCACTCTCAATTTACCTAGGCCCCTTGTTAATTCCGATTTTTCATGGCACACCAATTTATTTTCACTTTCGATTGTTCATACAGGGCGTAACAAAAGTAATATGCATGAAAATTTCACTTTTATAAAAATGTTTCTCTTTTTCTTTAATCTATTGTTCACATTAAACATCTATGATCACCTAATTAATTTACAAAACTCTTAAAACTATTAAAATTATACTATTTACATCTATAATTAATTAATTTTTAGGTAGCTGTCAAATTTTACCATTTTTTAAATTTAGATGTGACTCTGGCGCCATCTCTTAATAGTTTCGCTCAAATTTTAATTATTTAAATTTAAATTCAAAATAACTTTTAATTAATTAATTTGACTCAAGGTTTGTATTGAATTCGTTCATTTACTTATAAAAAATTTTATTTCAATTCATTTTAGGTGCACAAATTTGCCAAATGCTAAACAACTTGAATTTCCGATAACTAAGCGACTCGATTAAAGCTTTCGACGCTTCGCTCCTTCTCGTTACTGTACCAACTCAAATTCTACACTGCAACTACAGTTTATAACACAGCAATATATATTCTTATATGTAACTGTAGTATGTGTAGTATTTAAAAAATTTTAGTATGACAGTCGGACCCAATTGCTCTAATTTTTGTGGGGAAGTTGATGCATGCCGTAATTAGTTCTTGGAGCGATGGCTGTCCGACGCTGCAAAAGAGGCTCGGAGGTCGTTCAAATCAGTCAGGAAGAAAACTGAAGAGCAGTAGATTAATATAGAAGGTCAATTGTATGGTGCAGGTATTGAAGATTAGAGGTAAATAAAAAATTTTAATCAAATAATGCTATGTAAAGCTTTAAAACTGCAATTTGTAAATAGGCCGGCAACATAATTTTAACAGATTTTAACAGATTTTTTTGAAATTTTAACTGTAGTTATATAATTAAATTATTTAAAAAAAAAGCACGCAGGAATTTAACGTTACATCGTTAACTTTTCTTGTTATAAACAATTTTTTATGTAATTTTTCAACAAAAATGAAAATTTTAAATCAATCGTGCACTATTCTTACTAAAACTAATATTTTTTAACTTTCCTACGTACTTCTCGAGATAATCTTAGAATTGAAAAATTATTTTTTTTTTGTTGAAAGTCAAAAATTGAAAGAGAAAATTTGCCGGCCGTGGAACCCTATTTATAAAGAGAGGTTTTTTCTACTGTGATTTGCCGCTGCAATTTTGTAAAAAACTAAAAATAAAAAATTATAAATTATTATTTAAAATAGTATGTACAATAAATCCCTGTAAACAATTTTTTTATTGCGTTTGCTATAAGGCCATAAAAAATTGTATAAATTATTTTTTGAGTCTCTAGAGTGTCATTACCCCATAATGCATTTATGGTGTTACAACCTCTAAACTAAGAAAAGGCAATAAATCATAAAAATAAAGTAATTTCAACATTTTTATTAAAATATAACTCGCAGTGATCTGAACAACTACTAACTAGTACTAATAACCAATCATCATTGAGATTAATTCAGGAACTTTGGTGCAAAACCGTATAAATCCTCCTTTAGTAGATTTCAGAAAATAAACGTATTATTACACAGGCTAAATGATGAAAGCTTAAAAAATTGACTCAAATTTTTTGCTTTCTAGCGAGAATAAAATATAGCAAGTTTTGATAAATAGTACAAAGCATTTTAAGATATCTTTAGCAAAACCATATGGATTTATCTGGTTTTGCTCAAAAAAAGTTTTATTTTTATGTACAAAATAAATATTTATTAATGTTTATTGATAAAAAGGTACAATATATCACAGTGTAAATTATTTTTCTACAGTTTTCTACAAATTGCTCAGCAATAAGTTTTTGTAAACGGTTTTTTATTTGTCTGGGATTATTATAATTAATTTTTTTTTTATTTAATACATTTATAACATTTCATAGATTTATTCGCTTCTAACATGAATAAAACAAACTAATCTACTGTTTTTAGAAAACGTCGACTTTAAGGGGCATTTTAGTGTAAAATCTATTGGTTTTTTATTGAAAATAAGTACGACAAATAAAAGTTAGCATAAAAATTATATATTTGATTTAATTTTTTTAAAATTATAAAGTTAAATGAAAAATAAAACAAAACAATATTTGTATTATTAAACGTCTGATGACAGCAGTAACCCTTGCTGAAAGCTAGCAAATATTGTTTTGTTTTATTGTTTACTTAACCTTATAGTTTTAAAAAATTTGAATCAAATATTAATTTCAAAGGTTAAAAATACATATAATTTCAATACAAATTATATAGAAACGATGTATTACTAATGTTTTTCAAAAGTTAATTTATTAGGTTTTGCACGAAAGCTCCTCAATTATTATCAAATAACATAATAATAAAATCTTGAATTTGTTATATAAAATATGTAATTATTATATTTATTGTATCAGCTGAAGTCATTTTCTTTTTTAAATGATGTAATTGTCTGGATATCTTGTGTAAGTGTGTGAGCTGCAGTTCATGTGACCTTACCTACAATGTGCATTATATTTAAACTAATTGTAATAAGTTTACTGTAAGCGTTCAAGTAGTAAGCATCTTGCAAATAAATGCAGCTTTTCTTTATTCAAGTTGTTTTTTTACTATGTTCGTATATTCCATAACTCCGGATTTGGAAACCACGACTTTCAAATCCAAAATTACATAAATAATTTATGAACTTTTGCATTTAACTTTGGCCAACAGCATTTTAATACCAAAAGCACATAGTAAATCAATCTTCACTTTTCATAGTAAGTTTTTTAATGCAAATCGTTACTTCAAGATTGTTAATCTTTTAATTAGTTATTTAAAACATAGAATTTTAACACATTAAAATTAATTATTATTTGTGATTTTTTAGATTTTGTGTTCTAATTTAGAATATTTGGAATTTTATAAACTTCGTGTATTTAAAAGAATTTGAAATACTAATAACACTTAAATAACACATAGTACATACTTATAGTCCGTTTGAAATAAGAATGCCTTAAAAAATTATAAGAACGCTTCTGACACGACGCCAATGAAGATTCACACAGAGAAACTTCAAAAATTAAAGAATGTTAACTTGAAAATTTTACTAAACCTATTATAAGAAACCAAAATTTTGTATTTAACTTTTAGAAATAATTACAAAATGCATGATTTACAGTAAACACGGAAAAATTAAAATTTTTATTTTGTTAATACATATTCTATTTGTAAAATGACAATCGCAAATCAAATTTCACCAGTGAAAACTTGTATAAATTTTTACTAAGCACGTTGCAACGTCATATTTTCAACACCAATTTTACTGCATTCTTATTTCCAATAGACTACAAAACATAAGTTATCTTATAAAACCTAAAAAAGGATCAAATCCTACCATAATAATTTAAATACGGGATACCTGTATACTCAATCAGTCAGGTTCAATTATTGAGATTCTGACTATTTATACTGTCACGAACGCCTAATTGTCTCACCCAAGAAGATTCTGGTTTACAAATCTTGATGTGAACATTAATAGTCCAAACAATTACTGGGCCTCTCAATTGATTACAAGAAACACCTGATTAATAGAATAAATTACCTAAACGCAACAAAAGTGCGGAAAATAAAAACTAACAAATCCTTGAACAGAGGATCTCTCTCTTCTAAATCAATTTGTGATATTTTTTATATTTAACTATAATTAATATAATTATTCCTTAAATAAAATTTTGCACTGGTTAATACTCAAATAACTTTAAAACTTAAGAAACTTTTCGTAATTAATTTAAACTTTAAATGTTGAAACTTTTGTGCATAGACTTTGAAAATACAGTGCGTACTAATGAAATATTAAATCTTAATTAACTGTAAATTAATTAATTTAATATCGCGTAAATTTTAATGTCTTATCAAATATTTCAGGTTATTAATTTTATAAATTTCGTCATTAGTGAATTGGTGCAATTATTACACTTAATTCAGTTATTAATATTATTCATATTTCTAAGAAACGTATAATAACTGTAAATTGATTGAAAGATCTGAAAAATGTATTCTATTAGAATTCAATTAACAATGTTTGTGCATAATATGATACTAACCCCAAGCATGGTGCGTAAATTTAACACTCTAAACTTTCCAATTGTTAGAGTTATTGGTCTCTGAGCTCTGGCCATTATAAGTATTAAGGATTTTTGAATTCTTAAATCGCAATCTGTGAAATCCAATTCATAACATACACTTGCTATTTTTTCACTTTCTGTTATAACACTCTCTCCATAAGTACATATTATAATGAGCATAGAAAAGCCTGATACTATTATAACCACATCTTTTATAAATTCTTCCATTTCTATATTTAGCTAAAATATTATTCACTTAAAACCTATATTATTTGGATATTTGTTAAAAGTTATATCAATTTGGTACCTGTGCGTGATATACTAATAAACACAAAGCAAAATCTATTGCTCCAAAAAACCAAAATATTATAAAGAGAATATAGTTTCCAACTGATCTGCGACATCAAAAACACCAACATGATAAGGTACAATGCCTTGAAGTTGTACCTTAAAGGATTCCCAATCAATAGTTTTGTTTTCAATTAGTTCTGAGTCATCTTCCTGTAAAATATTCCTGTAATTTTAAAATTTTATAGGATGTACACAAAACTCTCCATGTTCGCGAATTTCTTTCGCGAGTTAAGCAAATTAAGTTCTAATACTCATATTGTGTGTATGCGAATATAAAATTCAATTACATATGTTACACGTAAATTTAATAATTTATTGTTTATGTTGCATAGTATTAGGTAGGTACTATCGACCTGCTTAGTGATTATGCAGATTGACGCGAATTTGTGACGCGAAATTATCCGCGTAAAATAACATTCCATAAGCCGATTAAAGCTGCTAACATAATACATTATGTGTATCGATTGTTACCGTTTTAATATTTTAGCGAAAAATATAACAATTAACCTTTATTTTTCACTTATATATTACATACATAATTACTATGATCCAATTTATTTACCGCTTTTGTTTTAACGTTAATTAGAACGCTACGGACCACAGACTTACGTATCAACTTAATTTTTGGTTGATTACAATTTTTTTTTGTCTGCCAGCTTTTTGATGACATGTACTTATAATTTTGGCAATTGCTTTTTCATATGAAGCACTCGCGTACATGGAGAGTCTAGTATAAGCAAAATATAAATTAATTACCTCAAGTATTTCTTCTTTATCTACATTTAATGATTTTGAAAGGTAGTGTTGTAATAACTTACAATGGCCCCAAATTAATGTTAATACATTTACATAAATTAATAATAATAAATAGCCATTCATTGTAATTATTCCAAGTTGGAATATTTGAAAATAAATTGTGCATTATTATTAACCATATGAGGTCCACTTCCAAATGGGAGAATCCATTCTTCCTTATTTAATGATAGTACAATCGACACTGATATGCATGAAAACCATAAAACAAGAAGTGCTGAATATCCAAAATTATTCTAAATAATACAATATTGTTACTATATTGTTGTTAAATTTGTAATAATTTTTTTATTATTCGTATATTCGTAATGTTGCAACGAAGTAATGAATGATATTCAATCAGTAGTGATTTAAGCTGGGTACAGAGGGTAAAAGCCCTGTTACCTGTAAAGTTGAGAATGGAAAAAATGATGTAAAGGAGTGAAGCTTTAACCAAATCAGAAATACCAGCAATCGGTCTTGTAATAAATATTTATAAACTCAGAAAATTTATTATCGCAGCCAACTTTAAACATAAACAAATTACATTGGCCACTTCTAATGTCGGTCAACCTATATCAAAAGTCAGGAAAAATAAGAAAACAAACTACTCCCAGGTCTCAACAGGGACGGTAGCACCAACCATAGGGACGTTTATACAGATAAAAAATCTGGTAGTATACACCGCTGGAGAAATATCCATGAAACTATTTAAAAACTATATTCGCAATGGTCACCAAATCCCGCACAGAAAAATAGCTAACATCGGTCCTCTGCAAATACTCTCAAACATCTAGAATCGATGCACCCCTTAATATCCTATGGAGGACTTCCACCAAATCAACAAACGCTATCAACACTCGCCTATGTGATCCCCCAAGTATCCAAAAAAAACTGATTCATAACAATAAAATTTTCGACACTTGAGCACATCTCGTGCAAACGTAAATAATCACTCAAACAACAAAATATTAATTCTCGAAAGTCGCTAAGAAATTAACAGTAAAACCTACATCATTCTTAGGTAGTAACAATTTTTACATTAAACTGATAATTGTTTATACGCAGAAAACGATAATTATTAAAATTGATATCCCATCACAATATCAAAGAATTAAAAAATTTGATATAGTTCCGCAATGGTTGTGGTTCAAATGATAGAGATGGAAGGTTATTGAATCTCGAAAAAAGCTCAAACGTTTGACATTAACTTCACTAAAAAATTCCTGATCAGGCGAGAAGGCGAAATGTACTCCGTAGGGTTAAAATTGTTATATTTAGATCTTTCCACCCACATAAAATTAAAAGAACCTTCAAAAACTTATGCATCACTTCAATACTTACCTGTTTCCTGACAATATTTTTACATTGTTTGATAACATCATTTTCACCTTTTGCATTTGAAAAATTTGACAATTCATCAAGAAGTTCAAGTTTTTCGAATAATTTTACGAATTCAAATCGATTCCAAAATGCCAAATAAGTAGAAATTATTGCTAAAAATTAAAATTAATTAAAATGAATTTATATTGAAATTTAAAAATATCTTACCCATACATTGTCCAAACTCGATAATCACAGAAAAGATAAATTTGTTAAAATTATCACGATAATCTTTTAAAATTTGTGGAATAACCGCAACGGATAAATTGTATTATAAATAATAAGCAAATAGAGTAACCTTATTAGAAGAACACGGAGTTGGTCTGATCGTTCGAATTCTAGCTCACGCCTGGGGAACGTGGTTCGAATCTGACGCGGTCGGTCAATTTTCGCCGTTGTTCCGTGGTAGATGGGGTCCACGAAAGCAGGAGACCCAGTGTACGGTAGCTGAGCTTCCTATGCCGCGGTTCGATTCCGCGTTAACAATGTAGGTCCACTGCGCTGCTGCTTCGACGCGGGTTGGACTGTCTAACAACCGGCCGCCTGACTCATGGTCCGGAATGCGTGATGCTGTGATGTTCGCACACCTTCCGGACTTGCCGATTGGCTTATGCCTTTCAAAGAACCAGTTCAGGACATACTTAACCGATGAAGGAGGTATGGGCATAGCCGGTACTCACATATGATGATAGATACACCTTATTAACCACATTTTCATTTGGCAACAATCCAGAAACATGTATAAAACTTTAGATTTTAGAACAATCGGATGAATTTTAATTTTTCATGTTAATTTCGGTTTTAACTTTAAGTTCATTTGCTAAAATATACGCAATCATTATCATCATATGTTCAAATAATTTCATTAGTTATTATTTGATGTAATACTAAATACTGCGTACTATTCGTTTTAAGTTAATTTTGTTTGAATAAATAATTATGCATTAATAATGATAAATCAATTTCGGTTTCATGATCTTAAAACGAAGTAATCGTTAAATTAATTAAATTACATTATTATTTGAAATATGAATAAGGTAAGTAATATAATTAACTAATAAGAAATAATCTATAAAGCTTTGTTTTTAGAGATATCGTAAATAAATTTTATTTTCTTGTTAATTATTTATAATCTAACGTTATTAGTGATATTAATATGCTGCCATCGCATTACATCATATGTTCAAATAGTATTTACGCTTAGTTATTTATTTGTATTAATACTTTTTAAATCACCCAGGTAATATTTTCCGTTTTTATGTTATAATTTTACTGTATAATTGGTTGATGAATTGATTATAGCTTGATAAGAATAGAATGCATTTCACCCTTTCTCCTACTTTAAATGGATTCTAGAACTTGTTCATTTTAAATTATTAAATATTCCATCGATCATAATTGATTTTGAAATTATGATATTATAATTTATTTTAAGTTTAATATAATTTTAATCTTAATAAAAAATAATCTGATGTGACCATGCTCATGACTTTATTAATCTTTTTCTCAATATTAAAATAATTTTTTAATTAACAATTAAATAATTTGAACCGAAATCTAATCAGAACTAAGTATTATTCAAGACACGAAATACCACCAATTTGCAATTAGTTTTTGAAATATTAATTAAAAAATAATATTAAATTTAAAACAATTGAAGAAAGTAGTTCCTATAAAGCAGTTTGATACGCTTGATTAACCACTTTCAAGCTTAGAATTGTGTTAAAATTTTGAAATTGCCTGCAAGCTAGAAAACGAAGGTGATTAACAGCTGAGTTAATATTGTTCAAACAATCAATAACCACTTGTTGATTGGAGTGCTGCGGGGGTCTCTCGATGACGGGTTGTAAACCCTTTCTGGAATTATTATTAATATCACCACAACAAGTCGCACTATGAGAACAACACTATAGTAAGTGCAATAAACTAACTTGCGAGAGAAACGCATTTTAAAATTCAATATTTTCAAATCACATATATTATTACATTATATTGCAGCATTATTACATATATTTGATCATATTCAATTAAACTAAAAAAAAAATTAGAAGCAAAAGAAGTTGCAAACATCAAATATTGAATTTTAAAATGCGTTTTTCTCGCAAGTTAGTTTATTGCACTTACTATAGTGTTGTTCTCATAGTGCGAAGTGGTCGTTGCTTGTATGAGTAACATTAACTCTGCTATTATTCACTTTTTTCTAGCTTGCTGACAATTTTAAAATTTTAGCACAATTCTAAGCTTGGAAGTGGTTAACGTGCCATGTTAACGCACCATATCTAATTTAGGTGACATTCATCAACACAAAGTCCGGACTTAGTGCGCTTTCGCCAACGTAAAGACAGATGTAAAGATTTTAAAAACATTTTTCTGCTGAATTTTTTTTTAGGTGATTAAAAATTTCTTTAAAATTCTAGCGCTTATCTTGAGCTTATTATGCTAGGATAGACTGCTTGTATCGAAGGAGTTAATAAAAAAAAAATTTTTCTTAAAAGTTTTCTAGCTTTTTTCTTTCACAATCTCGGCAACCTATCATCTACCAAAACACAATAATAAAAACAACATTTTATTAACTCAAAATGCTGGGAAATAGATTTATAACCGACGGTGACTCCAATGCCAAATATCCTACATTGGGGTATAGGTTAACAATATTGAAAGGCAGAGAATTAAATGAAGCGATTCAAGCTAATAACTTAAAGTGCATATCAACTGGTCAACCAACATATTGGCCTAATGACAGGCAGAAATGTCAGACACAATCGATTTCTGCATTACCAAAGGCACTGACATCAAGACAATAAAAGCCGTATCCTGCATAGACCTCTCGTCTAACCATTAACCTATAATTGTCAATGAATTACGGAAATTTATTATTTACATAATGGCTAGGCCGGTCTTGTGCTTCATAATCTGCACGTGTACAAATGCAACAGGTCGGCGCACGCGAGAGGGGTAAGCGACGGGAGTCTACCCTGCGAATCCTTGGAACGAGGACGTGTTGTGAATTGCACTAAAGATTAGTTTTAGTTTTGAGCTGATTATTCGAGATTTTCTAATAGGAAAATAGAGTGTATCACGCGATTGCTAGTAAACCGCTGGTGTGTAAAAACGACTAGTAATTTCGACGCTACGGCGGATATTTTCATTTCGAAATTATTCGAAATTCAACGAATGCAAATAATCTCTTTTGGTTGATAACAAAGGTGCAAATGTTCGAAAGCGCACCAAGGTCGACGATTTAAAGCAGCTAGGGACCTTCAATTATTTCGGGCGAGATATTAAATTTTTTTTGGAATCCGATATAAGACGCCGAATGGGTAGTAAATCGACGGGTTCTGCAATATCATTATTTGGTTCAAGAAATCCCAAGACAGATTGTCGCTACACACCCCCGCTTGCTGGAGGAACTATAGGAACACCTTCCATCACGACTAGCCATCACTTCAACCAGTGCGACAGTGCGCCTAGTGTTATACGCGAGTTTCAATCCTTGGAAAAGCGGGTACAAGTAGCTGTTAAAGGCCACTACTGTCATGAACAAGTTGTAAACTGCCAGTCTGATCAGAAGGGTAAGTCTTTTATTATTACTTTTAACAGCTACCCTAGTAACGAACCAAGTGATCTAAATTTTGAACGTCCGATAAGACGGACCGTCGTAAATTTTGAAACGTACTGTGTCATTCGGTTGTTAGTTGGATCGCACGATCCGTGAGAGGCAGTTCAATTATTACTAATTATTGTAAATTGTTAAAAAGAGTAGTAAAGATCACTGTTATTGTTCTTCTTAGTTTATATTGAAAGGGAGCAACAAATTATTCAACTCACGGCCATAGCTCACCGCTACAGACCAGGGTTAGGTAATCATTCCACCTGCTGTCACAAAATAAATTTTGTGACGACAGACAGTTTGCTCTTCAGGCAAACGAGTTTGTTATCAAATGTGCTCACAAAATAATGGGCAAAGAAAAGTGTCCAACCCTGTACAGTAGAAAATCTGATTGCAACAACCTTAAAGAAAATTGGATCAAATCATATCGGTTAATTTTTTTAAAATATTTCTTTAATCTGTCGTTTGTACATCAGCTCCAAGCCTCAATATAAGGATATAAAATCACCAATTTGGTTTGAGAATTCTTATTACTTTTTGCTGTAGCTTGTAGAGCTCATACAAAATTTGACCACAGACACACACACCCAGACATTTTTGAGAAATAGCCTTACTTAGCTCATGGAACCTCAAAAAAAATAAATCCATCAAAATCTCTATTTTTTTTCTGCACGAAAACAATACCGGGTGTTCATTTTAAAACTTCCAGCAATTAATATCTCAAAAACCAAAAGTCAGATAGAAAAATGTTTTGAACGAAATTTGTATGATAGCGAAGGGACAGAATATAGCATAATTGTTTTCTTAATTTATTAACCTTTTTAAGGTCATTTGAAGGTCAACTTTGGTTTTTAAATGGCACCTTAATTTTTTTAGCAGATTCATATTTTGCATAAAAAAATAAACAACTTTTGTAGAAAAATTTTTTTTATCCCACATTAGGATTTTCGAGTAAGATGCGTTGAAACAAAATAAAAACATTATTATCAACTAACCATTGTTAATCAAAATTTAATATTTACATGTTTTAGAAGGCTATTTATTAGTATTAAACAGTAGAAAAAATGTTTGTAAGCAAGTGTTTTCATAACAAGTTTTCAAAATGTTCCCCATTTACAGCTAAACAATGATACAGCCTTTGTTGAAACTCGTTTCTAACATTTTCAAAAGTTTTTTCGTAATATTTTTGCAAGCCACTGTGATTCGAAATTTTAACTCTTCAATATTAGCTGGTATTGTATCATAAATTACAGATTTTAAATGTCCCCATAAAAAGAAATCAAGAGGAGTTAAGTCAGGGGACCTAGCTGGCCATTCTATCGGTCCTCGTCTGCCGATCCACTGCCCTGGAAATTTATCATCTAACCAGTTTCGAACAGGAATAGTATAGTGAGGAGGTGCGCCATCTTGTTGAAAATGAAAAACAGTTTCATCGAGCTCCAGGTGTCCTTCTTCGTCACTTTGACTATCCAATTTTATTTTATTATGTGTAATCGTAGATATGTTTTGTTTCGTTAATTAATTATTGGATTATTGTTGGATCATTTAAAGCTAAAAACTCAAAGATTGAAACTTTTAATTTCATTCTGTGCCGTTTTAAACTACATGTAGGTTATCGGGCACAAGTATCGCAACAAATAATACTAAATCATTATAATTATTGTTTTAGTGGACTTTCTTTACACGAAGCTCTGTGTATGATTGAGGATAATGAAATTGTTGAAAATACGATTTCTTTATTTCTTCCAAATAATGCATGTGGAAATTTGACCGATGAAGATTCAGGTGATGAAGAAAATGTAAATATCAATAATTTACCATCTTCCACAATGAACAGTCAAATAGAAATAACAGTTGAAAATGAAATCAATTCTGATTCCAATTGGTTGTTTGAAGATAAGCTACCGTTTTAAAATTTTGTAGAAAATAAACAAACAAAACGGTAGAAACGGTTATGCTACCAATATGTAAAAGAGGATTTGCCAATTGTTAAAGGTGGAATTGAGTTTGATAATGCGAATGATATTATCAATGGTGAAATTAGACCTACAGTTTTATTTGAACTTTTTTTGATAAAAGTTTTGATTGTGCAATTAATTACTGATGAGTCTAATTGATATGCTCTTCAAAATAATCGCACTAATAAAATTAGTAGTTCGGAAATTAATGCCTGCTTTTACCAACCAATACTTAACGTTAGGATTTCGTAACTTTGAGATAAGAAATTTTATGTCAAATTTAGTTTTTACCGAGCATGAATTATAATTTCATGTATTCAAAAATGGGCAAGAGCCGATTAACCCTGATTGCGATTTTCTCCATTTTTTTTGTGAATTATGAAAAATATAACTATGCCATATACGCATAAAAAAATAAAAGTTGCGGACGGTCCACAAATTGGGTTAAAAAATGGCTTTAAAAATTAACTTGGAATGCAATTTTCTCATTGGCTCTTTTGAACTGCAACCCCACCCACCAAAATTAAAATAGGTTATGGCGACAATAAAGATACTATAATCTTTGTTTTTACAACGATTTATGAAAGGTGAGGGTGTAATTAACCCACTTTATCCGCTCCGGACGCTATAAGCGGATTTGATAAGCGCTTTACTTACTAAAACATCCCCAAGACGATACAGCTCGAAAAAGTGTGGATGTTGACCCGACGGATCTCAGGAAGGCGACTGGTATCTCCCATCGCTAGTCACTGTCAACCCAGACACGGTACACGCAACACAATGCATAAATTATAACGCAATATTGCAAAATAATACATTTACATGTATTTCTTATGGAAAAATTGTAATTTTCAAAATTAAATTGTGGCCTTACAAGTCCGACAACATTGATCCTCGGCTTAAAAGCTTGTATTTCTCTGTTCTTTCGTTTGCTAAAGTCATTTATATAGGAAAAAGTAAACTTTCGAGTTAGAGTTAGTTCTGTCCAAAATTGTATAAAAAATTCTTTTCTTAGATTTTAAGAAAAAGCACTTATTTTCAATTTAAAAATAGAAGATCTTGACCCGCTCTGTTCTTTTGGATAGATAATCGTGGTTTGATTCCCTGATTTTGCACTAGAAATTTCATGAGTTTACAACGGATGCAATTGATGTTTTCTAAAAATGCATTTAAAATGGATCGGAATTGATGTTTTTAAAAATAAATGTAAAACCTCCATTTTTTGGTTAAAAAGGCGATAAAAGTTCAAAAAATTCAGGTTTCAAATTTGGCCAAAAGAAGCCTAAAAAGCTCCTTAAACAAATCCAAAGAGCTCCAGCAGATGACCACCTCATTTGACTTAGAATGCCTCATATACAAAAAAAATCAATAGGTAAAATTATAAATTAACAGAATAATTATCAAGTAACCAACCACCAAGAGTTTCGGATGAAAATTCGGACAAAAATGTTAGTAAAAACTTTTTGGAATATTTTTAGGATTACAATTAGAAACTACTTCTATTACTATTGACGTTATTGATGCTATTTAAAAACCAAAGTTGACCTTCAAATGACCTTGAAAAGTCAATAAATTAAGAAAACAATTATGCCATATTCTGTCCCCTTTGCTATCATACAACTTTTGTTCGAAACATTTTTTATCTGACTTTTGGTTTTGAGATATTAATTGCTGGAAGTTTTAAAACGAACACCTATATGAAATCGTTAAATATTTAAGGCAAATGTCCGCTTGAAAATTTTACTAAACATATTATAAGAAACTAAGAGAGAACTTAAATTTTTTTATTAACCTTTTAAAATACCTACAAAATGCATGATTTGCAATAAAATCGGAAAAATTGAAGTTTTTGTTTCGTTAAAATACGGTTTGTGAAATGACAATCGCAAATGAAATGTTAACAGCGTAAACTTATATACATTTTAAGTAATTACGTTAGAATACCATAGTTTTTGCACAAATTTTTACTGTATTTCTAATTTAAATGGACGGTAGATCCTTTCACGTACTTCAAATTTGAAAAACATATGCAACAATATATAGAATGTTGTTGCAGAATATAATTACAGATTACAATAGGGACACCGTGTAATTTTTAGTTTTCACCTCTAGAAAAGCGGATTCAGTTACTGCAATTTATTGAAAAATATAGAAAATTTACCTTTCAATGCCTTTTACACTTACTTGTTTTCTAACAATATTTTTACATTGTTTTTTAATAACATTCTCATCTTTTGCGTTTGAAAAATTTGACAGTTCATCGAGAAATTTTCAAATAATTTTAAGAATTCGAATCAATTCCAAAATGCCAAAATAAATAAAAATGACCGCTAAATATTAAATAGTACTTCAATGTAATATAAATTATTATACTAACACAATAACACAACAATAATACAATAAATTGCACATTATCGTATGCATACTTATTTCAAAAATAATTGTTTTGAATTTTGAAAATTTTGAAAATGACTTACCTGAACAATATCCAAGCTCGATCATTGCAGAAAAGAGAAATTTGTAAAATTATCATAATAATCTTTTAAAAATTGTGGAATGACCGCAAGCAGATAAATTGTTATTATAAATAATAAGCAAATTGAGTACACTTTATAAAGAACATTTTCATTTGGTACCAACCCAAAAAACGTAATAAAAACTTTTGATTGTCAAAACAATCGAATGTTAAATTGTTAGATTTTTTCATGTTAGTTTCGGCTTTAAAGACGAATTAAACATAATTACAAAATTAATTTTGTAAGTTAAACTTTCGTAAAAACACGCGATTTCTTGTCACAAGAATACAATTAACTACTGGTCGTTGTTTGATGGCGAACTGAATACTGCGCTCTTATTCACTTTCCAAGTCATTTTACTTGAATCAACTAATTGTCGTCTGCATTAATAATGTGTAAATTAATTCCGGTTTCATGAACTTAGAACAAAGTAATAAGGATTATACATAATTGAATTAGATTTTACTTATGCATCTAATACGAGGGTAGTGCAATGATGTTACTAATACAAATTATTTTATAAAACTTTGTTTTTAGCATAATCGTAAAATAATTTTATTTTCTTGTTAATTGTCTATCAACCAACATTATTAGTGTTATTAATATGGTGCTACCGCATTGCATCATAATTATGTTCAAATTGTATTTACATAAAATTGTTTATTCATATTAATACTTTTTAAACCACCCAGGTAATATTTTCAGCTTTTATGTTATAATTCTACTTTATAATTGGTTAGTGAATTTATTATAGCTTGATAATAATAGGATGCATTTCAACATTTCTCATACTTACAATGGATTGTAGAACTTTTACTTTTAAATTATTAAATGTTCCATCGATCAAAATTGATTTTGAAATTATCATATTATAATTTTGAATTCAATGTAATCTTAAATGCAAACAAAAATTGAATGTGACCATGCTCATGACTTTGTCATTCTTATTCTAAATATTTAAAAAAAAAATTACTTTTAATAATAAAAATGAAAAAGTTTATCCATTAACTAATTTAAACTAAACCCTAATCAGTTCTAAGTATAAATATGAAGAGACGAGATATCACACTTAGATTTTGAATTCATATTAATTTTTGAATATTAAATTTAAAAAGATTTAAACAAAATACGATCGTTCCCATGAACCAGTTTGATACTGTGCGTTAACCACTTCCAAGCTTAGAATTATGCTAAAATTTTGAAACTGTCTGCAAACTAGAAAAAGAAGGTGATTAATAGCTGATTTAATGTTGTTTATACAAGCAACAAGCGGCAGCAACAACTTGTTGCTTCGCTCTAACGAGTATTGTGGGGTTTTGAAGCCTCGCAATCGAGAACTAGTTGTGATCCCTTTCTGGAACCATAACCTATTTCTTCCTCAGCTTGCGTCTAGCCATAAGCCTCTCTGTTTCCCCCAAGCATCTCTGTGAAGGATTGATTTGGTTCTCCTGAGAGGTTCTGGCAGTTACAAACGCCTTGTTTGCCGAACTTATTGGCGTGGAAGACAATCAGAATAAATTTCTTACCCGACCCAGATTTGAATCGCAACGTGCGGTTTAGTAATGGACGCACTTAAGCGCCAAACCGTGACCATCTTTTCCGTCCCGGACCATAACCTACAGGCCAATTAAAATAAAAATGCTGTAAAAATTGGTAATCGTATTAAATGACAATACATTATATTCCGTTTCTATGTATTTACACTATTCACAGCAGTAACCATTGCTGAAAGCTTACGAATAATTTCGTTTTATTGTTTATTTAACTTATTACTTTAAAAAAATTTAATCTAATATTAATTTAAGAGGTTAATAATACATAAATTTCAATAAAAATATGGCCTTACAACGTTAGTAGTTAAAATTCATTCAAATTTTTACTGGTGAAATTTAATTTGCGATTATCATTTTACAAATCGAATATTAACAAAATAAAAATTTTAATTTTTCCGATTTTATTATACACCATGCATTTTGTAGATGCATTTTGTATTTTTCATCATTTACATTAAACCGCAAGTTAATAGAATATGATGAGTTGCCTAACCAATAGAAAATATGTATTAATGCATTCATGGGGTTACAACCTCTAAACTAAGATAAGGAAACAAAACACAAATACATTTATTTTAATATTTTTATTAATATATAAGTCACAGTGATCTGAACAACTACTAACTAGTAATATTTACTAATCATCGTTGAGAATAATTGAAAGCTTAAAAATTTTACTCAAACAGTTCACTTTCTGGTGAGAATAAAATTTAGCAAGTCTTGATAAATAGTACAAGGTATTTTAAGAGATATTTTGCAAAATAATATAGATTTATCTTGCTTTGTTGAAAAAGTACTATTTTTATGAACAAAAAAAATATTTATTACTATTTATTGACCAAAAGGCACAATATAACACCGTAAAAATTATATTTTCTACTACAATAATTTTTTCAAATTACTCAGCAATAAGTTTTCCAAAAGAATTCTTTATTTGTCTGAGATTATTTTGATTAATTGTTTTTTTAATTTGACGTAATTTAGAATGAGGTAATAAAAACTGCAAATTGGTTTACAGATTTATTTCGTTTTGACTTGAATAAAACGAATTTATCTACTGTTTTTAGAAAATGTCGACTTTAAAGCCATTTTACTATAAGATCTATTGAGTTTTTTGAAAATAAGTGCCGCAATTGAAAGCTAGCATAAAAATTATATTGAAACGATGTACAGTTCTGTGCAAAAGTTTTAGACCAGTTTAAAATATTGACTAACACTGAAAACTGTTAAAGTTTTTTGAAAATGACCATAGCACAATCTTTCTGGTAAGAAACTAATTTGGTTTAGTATTTTAATAAAGCAAATATACTAATTGTAAGTATTAAGAGTTTTACAGACTTGATTACATTCTAGTTCTAATTTAATCAAAGCCGTAAAGCTTTTAATACTTAGTATTTTTGCTTTACTAAAATAGTAAAACAAATCAGTTTCTTACCAGAAAAATTGTGCTATGGTCATTTTCAAAAATATTTCAACAGTTTTCAGGGTTAGTCAATATTTTAAACTTGTCTAAGATCTAAGTGGTATGCAAAAGTGGATATATTTGGTTTTGCACGAAAGCTCCTCAATTATGAAATAGCATAACGGTAAAATTGTAATTTATAAAGTTATGCAATTAACTTTAGCCAATAGCATTTTAATATAAAAGCATAAAGTAAATCAATCTTCTCTTTCTCTAGTAAGCGTTTAAATGCAAATCGTTAATTCTAGATGATTCATCTTCTGATTAGTTATTTAAAATGTGTCATTTTAGCTTATTATAATTATTAGTTGTCATTTTAGATTTAGTGTTCTAATTTAGAATATTTGAAATTTTCTCCATTTTGTGAATTTAAAAAAATTAAAATATTAATAACACGTAAATAACACATACACTACCGTCGGAAAGTTTGGAAGCAGACACAATTTCAGCTTTTCTTTAATAAAACACATAATTTTAAAAGATTTAATTATTGCAAAGTAAAATTAACAAAATGGGTAAACAACTATTGATTCTAAACTATAAAAATTAAATTATTATTATACAACACTACAAATTTCTTTTGTCAAATGACTACCTTTCGTACGTATTACTGCATTACAAAATCTAGGCATTTCTTCGATTAAATTATTTAAATATTTCGATGTAATTTATTGCCATGTATTTTGCAGATATTCCCACAACATTTCTTCATTTTACAGTTAGCGTTGTTTGACTTTTTGAGCCAATTAGTCCCACAAAAACTCTAATAGTGAAAGATCGGGAGACCGTGAGGTCAAATCATGATTTGAAGTTCCCGGCGGTTTTTCTTCCAAATGGTTTTACATAATCTGGAAGAATGCTTTGGATCGTTGTCTTGGTGGAACACAAATTTTTTCCAACAATCCGCCGTCCAAATGGAACTGCATGTTTCTGTAAAATTTTCAAATATTCCTCATTCTTCATTACTCTTTGATTTGCACTAAATCGCTACCCTATCCCCGGCAAAGCACCGCCAAACCATAATATTACCCCACCATGTTTCACAGTGGGCATTAAACATTGCTCTGCCATGCGTTCGCGAGGATTTTACCATTTTCAAAAGTTCACAATTATTCAAATTAAGTAAAAGCAACCAGGAATTAAGACTTCTAGATGCAAACTAAACAAATAAATTATTTTAGAAGTTGTCGATGCCGAATATCAATAAAAAAGCAATAAAATACATTTGTTTAAAACTTCATTGTATTTGACCGGAAATTAAAATGCAGGCGAGGAATACCGTTAAGTAATAAATTGCAATTTTGTAAAATTTCTTTGAATGAAATGTTATTTTTAAGTTAAAATACTACCAAAGATACTTAAATACTATATATTTATAATGCCAATCAAAATTATTCAATAAAAAATTATTAAGTATTATTAATCAAAATTTCAATTAATTATTACTTGCTTCCAAACTTTCCGACGAGTGTACATACCTACTGCCTAAGTGATTTTATGTAGTCTAAACAGGATCAACATCTATTATAATTTAAATACCTGTATACTCAATCAGTCACAACCAATTATCTCACCCAAGAAGATTAAGGTTTGCAAATCTCTAATGTGAAACATAAAGGTTTGTTCGTTGGACGACTTTGAAACTGCTCCGAACAGTTTCAGATTACGTCACACTAACAGTATTGTGCAAGAGCAATATTAGACAAATGCTTTTGAAACAATTTGTCTTTGATATAAATAACCTAACCTCAAAATATTTTCTAAAGAAGTTATCATTGTGATGTCTAATATAAATAATTTAAGCTACAAGGTGTTACAATTCAAGTAGCAATTTCTTGTAGTTAAACTTATTCATATTTGGCACGACAACGACAAATTATTTACAAATTATTTTAAGGTTAGTTATTTATATCAAGGACAAGTTGTTTCAAAAGCGTTCGTCAAATGTTGCTTTAAACACTAAAAAGTCAGTCTGACGTAATCAGAAAATGTTCAGAACACGTTCAACGAACAAACCTAAAATAGTTTAAAAATTACTGGGATTGCCAATTAATTGCAAAGAACGTCTGATTAATCGTTCAGACATCTTTAGAATAAACTACCTTGTTATAAAATAACGTTAATCGATCATAACGCAAATTAATATTACTTAGCATAAAACAAAGGAAAATTTATGAAACTATTAAATTAGAATAAATTACCTAATTGCCTCAAAAATTATACCTTAGTACAAATAACAGAACCTCTGCTCGTTAAATAAGTACTATATGGATAAAATGCTAAAGACCAATATGTGAATATATAAATTAATTATTTTCTATATTAACAATAAAACAACTAACCCAGTACTGATACAAAATTCAATTAAAGTAACTCAATAAACATGGTCATCTTATATGTACTATAAACAATGTTTGTTAAATATCGTATATCATTTTAATATTTAAGAAACTTTTCTTAATTAATTTAAATTTTGAATCTTAAATCCCTTAGAGATTGATTTTAAAAATATGGTGCGTTTTAAAAAAATATTAAATTTTAATTTACTGTTAATTAAATATCAAGCTAAATTTAAATGTCTTATCTAATATTGCAGGTCAAAAATTGTATTAATTTTTGTAGTGATTGGTGAAGAATTGCTGCCATTATTACGATTAATTCAATTATTACTATCATTCATATTTTTAAGGAACGTGTAATAACTGTAAATTGATTGAAAGATCTGAAAAATATATTCTATTAGAATTTAACGAAAACTATTTTATATAATAATATGATACTAACACCAAGCATGGTTTGTAAACTTAGCACTCTAAACTTTCCAATTGTTAGAGTTATTGGTCTCTGAGCTCTGGCCATTATAATTATTAAAGATTTTTGAATTCTTAAATCGCAATCAGTGAAATCCATTTCATAACATACACTTGCTATTTTTTCACTTTCTGTTATAACATTCTCTCCATAAGTACATATTACAATGAGCATAGAAAAGCCTGTTACTATTACAACCACATCTTTCATAAAATCTCCCATTTCTATATTTAGCTAAAACACCATTCAGTTAAGATCCATATAATTCAGATATCTTTTAAAAAGTATATCAACTTGTTACCTCTGCGTGGTATATTGTTAAGCACAAACCAAGACTTATTGCTCCAAAAAAAAAAGAAAATTATAAACGAAAATACAGTTTCCAATTGATCTGCGGCATCAAAAATACCGACATGGTAAGGTACAATGCCTTGAAGTTGTACTTTAAATAATTCCCAATCAATAGTTTTGTTTTCAATAAGTTCTGTATCACATTCCTGAAACAATAAATCATTTAATTTTAAAATTTATCAGTAGTACACGAAACTCTCCAGGTTCGCAAGTTTTATTTACGCGAATTGGGTTTTGATGTTAGAGGTTGATATTTAGAGGTTTTAGTTCTTTCGTGGACCCAACAGCACTTTGGTGACCAACATTGGAGCTTTAACAAGACTCGCACCTGCCCACACGGCGAAAACTACCCAAGAATGGTGCCGAATCAATTTTCTGTTTTATCTGTTCAGCTGAATTACCTTTGTACTCACCAGATTTTAACTCAATGTATTACGCCATATGGTCAATTTTAGAGGCCCGAGCCTGCGCAAAACCCACTAAAGTTTGGAATCACTAAAACAATCTTTGCATCAGGAATGGGACAAAATATCCACAGAAGAGATACAAAAACAAGGTTCATAAGGTTGTTGGTTAATTGTTATCTATTTTAAATTTTTGAATTGATGCGCTTAAATATTTTTTTAAGTTTGTCCGAGTTCTTGTAGGTCACGCTGTATTATGTATATTACTTACTCACTAAATAGTAAAACAATGTATTTTGAACGTTTTCCTTATAAGGAAGTGGCTACCCACCAAGGTAATTAACCAAGAAACCCCCTTATAGAGAGAGTCGCGACACTCAAAATCGAGTTAACGACTAAGAAGAGGTGATCACTTACTATATTATGTATGTTTAATATTTTAGTAAAAATTAAATATTTGATATCCATTAATATATTACATATTGCTATGATCCAATTTAATTACTGCTACGGTTTTAATGTTCATTAGAGCGCCACCGACCACTTGACTTACTTACTAACTTAATTTTGAGTTGATTACTACTTCTTCTTGATTGCTAGTTTTAATTTAAAGTAATATTAGGTATTATTATATATTTTATATTTGTAATATAATATTTAGGCAAAATTATTATATGCGATTGTTCTTGCAAATAGAATTCTTGCGTACATGGAGAGCTTAGTATATTTAAAATATGTTAAATTAATTACCTCAAGTATTTCTTCCTTATCTGTATTTAATGATATTGCAAGGTAGTGTTGTAATTGCTTACAATGTCCACAAATTAATGTCAATGCGTTTATATAAATTAATAATAACAAATAGACAATAATTGACACTATACCAAACTGCAATATTTGAGTTATAAATTGCGCATTATTATTAAGCATATGAGGTCCACTTCCAAATGGAAGAATCCATTCTTCTTTATTTAATGATAGTACAACCGCCACTGATATGCAAGTACACCATAAAACAAGTATCGCTGAATATCCAAAGTATATCTAAATAATACAAAATTGTTACTATAATACCTTTCTGTTGAATAAAATATCTTAAAAGGTTACAAGTTTAATGAAATTTGAAAATTTTCCAACTTACATTTTAGTCTAGGACCCCCTTACGTAAAGTGGTTTTGTTTTTTCAAGATATTATTAACTAAACTATCCCTAAATGAATGAAATGAATTAAAATCCATTAAAATTAAAATCAAAATCTATATTGGAAAATTTTTTATAATAAAATTAATTGACATGTGTTTTGACAAACCTATATCGACATACTAGATTCCAAAATTGAATGCCACCAAGTAAATAAAAAATTATTCAAAAAATGTTTTATATTTAAAAAAACACAAGATTACCATTTTCACGGTTTATGGGTTTTGGACCTAATGAAATAATGGGTTTTTTCATGTCATCGGAGCTCCGATATTAAAGTCAAAATTTGAAAAATATCGAGCAGAGAAATTGTGAATTTGACTAGTGACAGGTGATAAATATTAAGACCTTGCAGACAAATAAAAAAATTTTAAATAAAGCGATTAAAACTACGGCTGTGTACATCCGAGTAGAGGAAGTCTATTCGAAGGGTAGACCTGTGGACTGCTTCTGACGCCAGAATAAGTACGGAATATACGAGTAGTCAAAATGAAGAAATAGGGTGAGACTAGGCAAATCTTTAGAAACAGTAATATTATTCTAAAGGGTAATAGACGATAATCGTATAAATGAACATACGCAAAATTGCAAATATAGGCAACACAGATAACATTGAAGTACACAATCAACTGCATTGAATTATTAATAAATGAACAACAAAAAAAAATCAGAACAACGACAAAGAACAGGTAGTGTAGGCAGTTTAGACACCTATATTAAAAGAACTCGAACCCGAGAAAAAGCAGAAAATAGTGGGAAAATATTCAAAAAAAGTAAGAAAACTAATAGAACCCCGACTAGAGACGATAAAAATATCGAAAAAATCAAAGTAAAAAAGATGGACAAATTAAAAAATTCATGAAATCCATAAGTGTGGATATTAAAAAATGAGAGCTAACAACGCCGAAATAAAGCACGAAATTAGAAAAAATATTAGGAATATCCGAGAAAAAATGGAAGCTCAAGCAGAAGAGATGAAAATGCTGAGAGAAGATGTGAGAAAGATAAAAAGCGAATGGGAACACGATAAGATAATAAAAGAAGAGAAGATAGAAAGACTTGAGAAAACCTAGAAGCAACCGAACACAGATTGGAATTACAAAAGAGAAGGAATAAAATGATTATCACAGGATTGAAATTGAATGAACGCGAAAACATCCCAATGGAAGAGAAAATAGAGAAATTTATAAGGAAGAATCTAGAGATAGAGGTGAAAGTTACAACTGCGTACAATATAGGAAACGAGAGGAAGGTGATCGAGGTGGAAAGTTGGGGCAAAACTTTGAATAATGAGGAACAAATCTAAGCTGAGACAACTGACTTATAGATAACGATCTAACGATTAACGACAGAAAAATTCAGGCACAAATAAAAGAAAACGCAGATGAACTGAGAAGTTCTGGAAAAAAGATCAAGATGGGATACCAGAGGTTGCAATACAAAGATAAAATGCTGAGATGGAAGAAAAAAGATGGCTGCTTGAAGGAAATATCAAAAAACTGACCAGATTACAACGATCGGAATAAACTTAAGACGAACCGGCGAAGAAACGGAATAAACGAGTTGGAAAAGTATAAAAGATGGAGATTTGCAACATGGAATGTACGAGGAATAAATGGTAAAGAGGCAGAATTGTTATATGAATTTAATGAGAATAAACTTGATACACTGACGTTAACAGAAACCAAGAAAAAAAGTACGGGAGAGATTAAGTTAGATGAGCAGATGTAGATATATGGAAGAGTAAAAATGGAGGAAAGAGCAGCGGCGGGCGTGGGATTTGTAATAGAAAAAAAATGATAAACTACATTGGGAAATGGGAATCTATAACAGAGAAAATATTGACAGTAGGATTGAAAAATGAAAGATATGAAGTAAACACTATAATTGCTGGATATGAACCTAAGAAAGACAAAAAGATGGAGATGAAGAATAGATTCTGGGAAGACCTGGATATGGCGATAGAAAGTAGTAAAGGAAAGATATATATTGCGGGAGACTTTAACGGAAGAGTAGGAAAAAGTAGCGCTAAAACAGAAGTAATGGGTAGAAATGGTGAGAAGAGAAGAAACAATAATAGAGATTTAAATTTAGAGAAATTTAATTTTCCAACTGATGATATCTTGAAAAGACGATACCACTTTTACGCAAAGGAGGTCCTAGACTTTAATGTGAGTTGGAAAATTTTTAAATTTCATTAGAATTGTAAAAAATTAATAAGTTTTTTTCAAATTTTATTATACTTGAAACCTTTTAAAATATTTTATTCAACATAATTATAATACCTTTATAAAACAAAATTATATTTTTACTTTCCCATTTACGTAGTAAATGAAAGTATTGTAATCAAATAACAAAAAGTTTTGAGTTAGCATTTTCCCATGGTCTATGAGTCCATAGAAGTCGTTTAAATCAATTTTTGGAATGATGTTCGGATGTGGGTATGTGTATGTGTGTGTGTGTGAAGTACATAAAGTACTTGTGAAATACATGAAGTACGTGTGTAGTACGTGAAGTACTTGTGAAATGCATAAAGTACTTCTGAAGTACGTAAGGTACTTGTGAAGTACGTGAAGTACTTGCGAAGTAGGTGAAATACTTTATAAATAAGTTGTAATTATGTATTTTATAAGTTATTAAAAAATTCAAACCTCACAATTAAATCACTTTTGACGTTTATAACTTTATAGATATCTCGTAGTTCAACTTTGGTACAATATAATCGGTACATATCCCAAAACTAGTAGATAAAAAAGATCAAGAATCCAATTTTTTTCTAACCTTAAGATATCTCAAAGATAACTATAACCTTGAGATATCGGCAAAGTTAATTAAACGTGACTCGAAAGTACACTTTTCCCTATAGAAATGGTTCAACCAAACGAAAGAACAGAAAAATACAAGAACTTTAAAGGCAGGATGAACTTAGTCGGACTTGTAATAAGGCCACAATTTAATTTTGAAAATTGCAAATTTCCCATAAGAAATACATGTAAGTGTATTAAAATGAAAAGGTATCGTTCATTCTGTTGGCGGTACGTGTGCTGTGCCTGGGTCGACAGTGACTAGTGGTGGGGAGATACCAGTCGCTCTCAGAGATCCGTCGCGTCAACTTTCAAAATTTTCGAGTTGGAGCCGCTTAAGGGATGTTTTTAATGAGTTTAGCACGTGTCAAAACCGTTCGGAGCGCCGTACGAGCCCCGGAGGGGCGAGGGCGGCTGCGGAGAATAGGTTTTGACAGTGCAACCACCTCAGAAATGAATTCACACAAAAAGTGATTTTTTTTCGAAAATTTGTTGTCCGATCACAACTTTAATTTTTTTATTAGCTAATTACACCATTATCTTTCATAATTCGTTGTAAAAAACGAGATTCTGGTATTTTAAATGTTGCCACAGCCCATTTTAATTGCGATGGGCGGGGTTATAGTTCACCAGAGCCAATGATAAAATTGCATTCTAAATTAATTTTTAAAGCCGTTTTTTAACCAAATTTGTGGACCGTCCGCAAATTTCACTTTTTTTATGTCTATACAGCATCATTATCTATCATAATTTACAAAAATAATGGTAAAAATCGCAATCACGGTTAATTAACTCTCGCCGAGATATCTATAAGTTGAAATCGAACAAAAGCGGTAGATATCTCAAAACTCATAGATAAAAAACGTGAAGAAAACTAAAATTGGATTTAACCTTAAAATATCTCAAAGATAGTGTTACGGGAAAATTCGTCTTCGGCGCACACACCGTAGCAAAGCCTAAAGTGCCGACTAAACTCGCCGCGAAGGTCTGGGTTGAACGAGAAAGTATAATTTTGAATTGCGTGCGCCGGAAAGGTCGAAATCGGGATGGTTTTCGATACTGAATTAGAGGCGCCACTAGTGTAATCCTGTTAAGCAATGTCGCACACTAGATCGGTACAAACCTTTAAACAAAATGAATACTTAAATTGTTATATCTTAGCAAGTCACTCATCTACGCAGCTTTACAAAGGACCTGAAAGAAATTCAACACAAACACAAGTTTGTAATACATAAATTATATTAGACAAACCACTCATCATAAATTTACAAATAGAGGTACTGTAATAACAATCCAAACAAATAAAGATTTTATAACTTTAATAAATTTCATACTAAACCACAGTCTATAAAGTCTTAATTAAATTGAGTAGATAAATAATCAAAAAATCTTATTAAATTTGTAAGTTTCTTAGAGACCACTTGTAATTAATCTAAAATTGACGTAATAATTCTTTTAAGCCCAAGATTTACTGCTTTCTAGATTCTTGTAAGACTTAATTGTTAATATATCGAAACTACACCTATGTCCAATCGTATTTATTGTATTTACTCATTTCTGAAAAAATTTTATTATTATTATTGTCCATATAGCTCCTATGAAGGGACAACGGAAAAGTGTTTTAGAACAATAAATTTTTTATTTGCATTTTTATTTTATATTTATTTTTTATGTTTAATAAATATAGAATGTCTTGTTTTAAACTAGAGTTTCGATGTTTAGCAATTTTTTGTCCCTACTGCCCCTACTTTTAATTTA
This sequence comes from Lycocerus yunnanus, assembly GCA_036346125.1. Taxonomy (NCBI): domain Eukaryota; kingdom Metazoa; phylum Arthropoda; class Insecta; order Coleoptera; family Cantharidae; genus Lycocerus; species Lycocerus yunnanus. Next base: position 129,573 of record JARFIX010000195.1, read on the forward strand.
TAAACACTTAAAAAAAAAAAAATACACGTAGTGTGAAACTGGATAAGAAACCCATAACGTAACACCCCATTTTTAATAGACACGTATATCGTGAACATATGTAATCAATTAACCCGTTTATGGAAAGAATGTATTGCTAAATGGTACTTCCTAAACAAACATAATATGAGCAATAAAACAATCGTTTAATTTCGATACATAAGAGAAATAGCTTTTATAAAATAAAATCCGAAAGATAAACTAATACCAGTTTTTAATAAAAATTAATTTTGTCTATTTTTGTATATTTAATAGTGTAACAGATATAGTGTACATAATTAACAATCTTTGAATCACGAGTAATGGGTGTTCTATAGTATATAATTGTAATTTATTAATAATATGGGTATGATTTTACGACTAAAACGGATTCTCTTAATTATTAAAAATGTAATAAATATAAATATGGTTTGTTAGTAAAATGTTGATGTAATGAATTTTTTTTTACTTTGTAGGTTTTTTATTTTAAATTTTTGGTTATTTTTAATAGTTTTTTTTTAAATAAAATTAACAAAAATAAATTTAAATATTTAATACTTATGTGTTTGTTAGTAAAATGTGTTGTGTTGTAACTGAATTATTATTTTATACTTTGTAGTGCATTTTATTTTTTCAATTATTGCGTTTATTTTTTTGAAGTCGGTTTTCTTCTTTTTTTTATAAAATTCAAAACTTAATCCAAGTGACAAAGGTACACACGCACTTGTTCAACGTAATCAAGACGGAACACTGCAAAATGTCAAACAGATTCTGATTTTGTTCATGCCAGACAATTGACGGTACGCAATCAGTAAGTCGACAGACTTGATACCACACACAGTCCGTCTTGCATTACAACTTAAGTCTACAAGCAAATCGTAAGACAAGCATCAGTGTCTGTGGCGGGCCTAAAATTAAAACTGAATGTTGTTGACATTAAAATTGACGGTATATAAATGTTTATTCTTAAAATTAAAACTGAAGCAATATTCACACCAAAGTGACGAAACAAATAAACAAATGACGGTAGGTAAACATAAAATTGACACACAGTTGTCACACAATTTAATGGTACACATAACTGACCTTAGACATCTTGGGTCCACAGCAGCGTAGACAGCTGGCTTGCAAGATAACGAAAACGACATTGATAATGATGACGTAATGGGTCATCAATTCCTTGAACGAAATATTGAGATCGACCTGTTCTAGTGCGGGGGCTTTTCTGGACGCGGTGACAAAACGATATCCCCAACTGAGGGTTATTCTTCCAAACGGAAAACGATAAAATGGCAGAGTGCTCAACATAAAATTCCCTATTAGCGGGTTAACAGGTGTGACTTCATCACACACAACGATACGATACGATAAATTGGCACTTGCTTAAAACGATAATATACACCGGTCAGATGTCACCACAACCAGCATTGGTCGCCTCAAAAACAAAACGAAACGGTAACGGTACTAAAAGATGGTAAACTTTTAATTTAGCGTGCCGAAGCACGGAGTGACTTGTCCGAAGGACGGAAGCCAACTGACGATAACGGTATTAAATTATTAAACGAAACTAAAGATGGTAAATTTAATTTAACGTGTTAAACACGGAGCGACTTGTTTCTGAAAAACTCGAAGCCGACTGACGATAACGTATTAAATTATTAAACGGAACTAAATGTAATTTGATTTAACGTGTTAACACACAGGCTTCTGAAGGACTAAAACCGACTACGATAACGTATTAAAATAAACGAAAAAGATGGTAAAATTTAACGGAACACAGTTTAAGACTAAAACCGATAAGCATGCAAATAGCAATGGTAATGGAAAACGAAACGTTAACGGTAAACTTTGAGCTGGAAACCTGAAATTCCGAACCAGAGCGAACACAAAGATAAAACTCAGACGGAACGACAGAATTTAAACCTTGAACATAACATGATAAATTGAATTAAATTTATCTAACTGAATAAAACTTCCTTCTACGGAATAAAACTTGATAGTAACTAACTGAAATTTGTAACTTTTGGGTTTTAACAAAATTTGCATTAGGGCACCGTGCACTACCCTAGAAATGAAGTCACGTGACAATAGCTAATCTTGAGATATCTATGAGAAAAATTGGGCATTAGTAAAGTATTTATTTTTTTATAGCACTCCATATACCTACGTTAGTGTAAATAATTAATATTATTATTGTTTGCTTATATCATGTATTTTTCATATTCTTATGATATGAATCTTTCCACTATAAAGGGTCATTCATATTATGAAAACTTGAGAAAGCGTTTAATTTTACTTTTTTGACAAAGGGCGCGGTGGATATTATAAATCTTAAGTAAAATTACTAAATAATGAAAATTTTGATTTTAATTTTGATATTTAGTAAATGTTATGAATGGATTCTTACGTCTTGTCATTTAGTGAAAGGTTGGTTTATGATTTTGTAAATTTTGCTTATACCAAGAGGAGGAGTCTAAAATCATTGAAAGTTTATTTATGTAACCCCTCCCCAATCACAACTTTGCAATAAATTTCAAAATTGCTAAATACACTAAAATAAAACAAATTTAATGAATTTGAGCGGCTAAATTTAAGGGTAGGCTCTATAAGGTTCCTCTATCTTTCTTTAAAATTGGTTGATTTTAAATTTTCAACCAATCACAAAACTTAATCTACAAAACAACGTGAGTTAAGGGTTAACTTTTGTTATGCAACTGACCCTTAGTAGTTTTACCCGGTAAAAGTCCAAAATTTCAGACACAAGTATGAATCCTATATGGGTGGTTCAAATTGAAGTTCCTTATGGGAAATTCGGTAACCATAGGAGATATGGAAAATGGATGGCGCATCCTCGATCTCTTTTTGAGAAAAGCTTAATGGTGAAAAGCGGATATCGATATCTTTTTCGTTTTCGAGTTATGGCCAAAGTTCGCTTTTTCGACTTTTCGTTAAATGTCGATATCTCGGTTGTTTGTAAAGTTATAGAAAAATATTTATACTTTCTTTAGACACTTTTTAAGGAGAATAAACTGGGCTGAAGGATTTTAAATATCTTCATTTGTTTCCGAGTTATAATATAAAGTTGTGTTTTTAAATAGAAACCATAGTTGGCTATGACATATTTAAATAGAGTTTTTATTCTCTTTTCAATTATATATAATATGTGGAGTATTTTATATTTCCTTTCCACGACCTTCCTACATATGCCCTGTAAATTATGAATGAGTGAGTGAGTGAGTCAGTCAGTGAGTGACAGACTCAACTTTATAACGTCTTTAATACTCCTTTTCTATTGCTCATTTAACTAAACGACTCTTTAAATACGTTGATATTATAGGGTGTATTAAGAAAAACTTTGAAATTGAAATTGGCGTGGTGTTTATAAAATTTCTATTTTATATCTTTTTCAGTATTATTTCTTATTATTTGTTCCAATTAATTAATTTTAATTTTAACAAGCATAACAAGAAGAAAGACGTGTAATAAACACATATCATACTTTATTTTATTTAAAATACACGTTTTCTATTGGTCATTTAACTAATCGACTCTATAAATACGTTGATATAACTTTGAAGATTACCAACTTTGAAATTAAAATTGAAATAAAATCTTTAAGATTAAAAAACCTTTGATATTTGATTTTAAATTTAAATTATTTATTTTTATAATTCATATTTCCATGTTAAATAATTTTCACACTTCAAAATTATAATTTTCTTTTGAAATTTTTTTGTATTTTCAAATAATAATGTAAGAAGTATAATGTAAAAATAAAATAATACAAAAATTAAAAAGTTGAAAAATTGTCAATAATTCTCAATTATATAAGTAATTAAAAAATTATATTTTTCCTTTTGACATTGTAGCAATATTGCATTACTATATTGACACTATAGTGGAAATTGTACAAAGTGTAAAAATATTTAATATAAATAATTAATTCAAGGAAATCATTTCAAATATTCAACTAATTTTTTTATTTATACATTACGATTCAATAAACTATGAATATTTATTTCATCAAATCGTTAAAACAAATTCATTGTTTCAACTAATATGTTTCTATGACTTGTTTACTTTTTAATCCTAAAATCATCTAATTTATTTTAAATGAATTATCCAATTTGATTCAATGGCTAAAATTTAATCAATTTCTTTATATGATTTCAACTAATCTTTAGTTAAAATCGTAAATTTTTTCTGTGCATGCAGATACTTTAGACCGGTAGTGTATGTATGTACATGTACTGGATTTGGTTTTGAAACACTTACAATATTATCCGATGTTCCCTGCCTATATCAGTTACATTTTCGAAATGTGTGACAAACTGACAAACACAAACGACACATATTATAGTTACCATTATTTTGTATAAAATCGGTAATATTTTTAACACGAGAAGTCTTTGAAATACCGATGAAGTCCGTAAAATACAATAAAGTATAGATGAAGTAGGTGAAGTACCGTGAATTATTGATAAAGTACTGTGAATTACTGCTGAAGTATCTAAAGTACGATGAAGTACAGTGAATTATGACGAAGTACGTGAACTGTGAAGTTAATTGTACACAATTTCTTCTAGCGGTTGACTCTCGGAATTTAATATCGGCTGTTAGATTTAATATCATCCGTCATCAAACTAATGCAATATATGGTCGTGTGCCCCAAACATTTTAAAACCTCACGACGGTAGATTCGTTAAAGAAAGAATTTCGCTTCGGACCGAAAGTAAAATACATACATTTTGCAAGCCCTTCCAATCGCAAATTTTTAGTGAAATTGGCGTTAAACATTTAAGCTTCAATTTGCAAGTTTAAACTACAACCGTCCCGGGGTTATTCGCAAAATTGGAAGAAGGAAACCCACCAAATCAAAATTTGGGTAAAATTTGTGTCCAATGATTGAGCTTCAATGACCTTATATTTTATTATTTTAAGCACAACCATCGCGGAGTTATCCGGAAAACTTTGAGGCGAAGCTGAGAAAATGGTTTTCTATTTTCCGTTTCAGTTCGAATTTTATGTGAATAAGGTGTCAATTGCTATGATTTTGTTTGGGATCTAATGAGCTTCTATTAACATACTATTAATTTTTTTACTTTATCATATGTAATATGAGAAAGTATTGTTTTCGTGCAGAAAAAAATTTGAGATTTTGATGGATTTACACTTTTGAGGTCCCTGAGTAAAATAAGACCATTTCAAAAATGTCTGTGTGTGTTGTGTGTGTGTGTATGTGTGTGTATGTTGTGTGTGTGTGGTCAAATTTTGTGTGCGACCTACAGCAAAACTAATAGGAATTTTCAAACAAAATTTTGGATTTTGAATCCTTATATTGAGACTTAGAGCTGATTAGATTTTGGCTAAAATTGATTCACGGAACTATTTTTTTTATTTTTTAAATTTTATTATTTAATATTAGTTTTCAATTAATATTTCAAAATTAATAAAATTTCAAAACGAAATTTAGGATTTAGCATACTTATGTCAAGATTTAAAACTGATTAAATTTTAGTTAAAATTGTTTTATGAAAACTATCGTTTTGTATTTTTAAGTTTTATTATTTAATATTAGTCTTTTTTTAATATTTTAAAACTAACAGAATTTTCAAAACCAAATTTGATATTTCTTATCTTTATAGCTGGAGTTAAAGTTATTTAAATTTTGGTTAAAATTGGTTTATGGAAACTATTTTTTTGACGTGAATACGTCTTTAAAATCGGTAACGTGTAACGAAAAGTGTAACGGAGGGTGGTGTCCGGATGTCCGGACTAAATAAAGTCGGTAGCATGTTGATAAATTTAATATAAACATGTAACGAAAAGTGTAACGGATGGTGGGTGGTGTCCGGATGTCCGGACTAAATAAAGTCGGTAGCATGTTGATAAATTTAATATAAATATGTAACAAAAAGTGTGTGTGACCAATGTTAAAGTCGTTCAATGGTCACCAGAAATTTTTCTCCAATCGGTAATCCGGGCAAAATGGATGTACCGGGTAAAGACGTATTCACGTAAAACCTCTCCGCCATGTCAGAATATGGCCTCAATAACCGCGATACCACGACCGACCTTTCTTTCTTCTTCTTAAATCAGAACCAGATCTCGTAATATTTTGGGTTGGTAATAAATGAACTAACCAATTAAAGGTGCGAAAGAGTGAAAGTAAAAATTACGTAAAACGTAAAATAACACTTACAAAATGCAAATCAATTTCTTATATATTTTAATTTTTTAAATCTTATTATTTAATATTAGTTTTAATTAATATTTCAAAAGTAATACGAATTTCTAAACTAAATTTAGGTTTTCGCATATTTTAATCAATATTTACATAGAACTGATTAAATTTTAGTTAAAATTTGTTTATAAAAAATATTGTTTTTTATTATTTTAAATTTTATTATTTAATATTAGCCTTTATTTAATATTTTAAAACTAAAAGGATTTTCAAAACTAAAGTTGAAATTTGTTATGTTTATGGCAGAATTAGAGCTGAATAAATTTTGGATAAAATTGGTTCATGGAATCAATTTTTTAAATCTTTTATTTATTATTACTTTTTATTAAATATTTTAAAAACTAATGAGAATTTCAAAACTAAAGTTGGTATTTTGTATTTATATTTAGATTTAGAGCTGATTAGATTTTGAATCCATTGGTTAATAGAAAATTTTTTTCTTTTATTATTAAAATTATTTTTAAATATTTAATAAACGTATGATAAAGTTATGGCATCCAATCCGATTTTTACAAATTGCAGGTATTTGAAATTTGCGGTAACTTACAGTTACAATTTAATTTTAATTCAATTTTATCAGATTAAATGAAACGCCAGTATTAGTAACAGAAGTAGTAACTAAATATATTATTGGTAAAGATTAAAATTTTCGTCGAATTTTCAATCGAAATCGTTGATGGTAGGGCACTTGAAAGTTATTCTTTCAATTTTTAATTTAACATTTTGATTTTTTTGTTAATTTCAACATACACAAATCTAAAATACGAATTTAAGTAAATTACGAAAATTTTGTTACAACTGCGCAACGATTGTGCTTCAAACGATGGAAATGAAAGCTGATTGAAGCTCAAAAGTTTGACACGAAACTGCGATAATATGTACAAAACAGTGCGGCGCGCAAGTAATTAAACTTGCGAGCACAAAATGAGGCATTTACCGATGCGCGACAAATCAATTTTTTTGTGTAAAAACGCAAATTTAAAACCGAGCCCAAAAACGCAAAATTGGGCTCCAAATGAGGGCAGCAGTGTGTTTTATAAGAAAAGCCTAACATGCGCTCTAAAATAAAAACTGAGCAAAATTCAAAATTTGTTTTAGAAAACTCTAGTTTTGTCGCCCTACACTACCTCTCCAAAGTTTATTAAAATCGTTGAAAAACTGCGGAAAGTGTAGCGAAAAAACAAATAAAACGCGCAAGTGTTATGGAAGATGCCCGAAAAAAATTTAATAAGAGGAAAATTGGATTCAGCATTTGGCCCTTGTTCCAATCTGTCCACAAAATTTTGTGCTCCGCTCAAATTCCACAGTTTTGGCCCCTCTCGTCTCTCGTTTTAACCCTCGCGTGCCCCGCCTAAAATCTGACAGTTTTCCGTTCAATGCCTGTAGATTCTCACCTGGTTTCAAAAGTTCAACTCTGACGACCGCCCTATAAATTCCTGGTAAATTATAATTTTGTGAGCCAGTCAGTGAGTGACAAAATTAGCTTTATAAATAATTAACTAGCAAGGTAAAATCGGCCTTGGGTTCAATTTACGTGTTAGCTCTGCAAAGCGGTTTTTTAACGTATTGCCTTTTTAACACTGACTTTTGATTTTGTATTTGGTGGTTGCATTTTAAAAGATTTGTTCGTGTTAACAAAACGCGATGTAGTAGTGAATAACACTTGTGCGATGTTGATGTGACGTGTGATTAGTTCTTCCTTTTTATTTGTAACAATTTTTAAGTTTAATTTTAAAGAAGAAAAGAATTGAAAATGTCGAGTTTCCCACCATTGTGTACTTTATTTGTTTTCATACCCCCTGTTCTTAAACAAACTTCCTATAACACAAATTGACCTACGCCCACCGGATAATCTAAATTGGGCCAAAAGTTTTAAAAATTTAAAATTTCTGTCATAAAAATATGCAATTTTTCTAATTCTAATAGGATTTTATAAAAGTGTAAGTTTAATTTAAAAAACAATGGAATATATTTAAAAACCGTAAACGTCTGTTTTGTCTTAATAAGTAAGACGAAGATGAAAGACTTGTTCTCTCTCGCTCTTTAATAATTTTAATATTGACTGACAGTTTAAATCGATAAAATGCAATTTGACGTTTTTGAAAATGTATTTCGCAATTGTGAAAAATTGATGCGTTCAATCGAAAAAATTGTAAAACACTAAATTATGCAAGATCGTGCTCGCCGTAAGGTCTAAACGCTATCCGATTGGGTCCAAAATGGCGGAGCCAGGTAGAAAACAGTCCGGCGCGCAAGTAATTGAACTTCCAAAGGGATTTCCCGATGCGCGACCCATCAAGTTTTTATAATCGCGCAAATCTAAAATCGAATCAAAATCGATCTCAAAACACGACGATCCGGCTTTAAACAAAGCACCAGTGCGTTTTAAGGGAAATTTTCGCACGCGTTCTAAAATAAAAACGGGGTAAAATCGGTTTTACGCTCTTGACCCGTGCCCCAACCTAATCGTAAAATTACATCCCCACCACTTAAATTCCACATTTTTCTACCTTTTTTCCTCGTTTTGACCTAAAATCAACAATTTTCCGTTCAATCCCCGTCGTTTCCGCGTACCTCCAGATTTCAGCTGTCGACGACCGCACGAAATATGTCCTGTACATTATGAATGAATGAGTGCCTGATTTGTTAAGTTTATGTGTATAGAAAATATAGTAATTCTACATTTAAGTGCCTTTTGCACTTACCTGTTTCAAATAATATTTTATATTGTTTTATAACATTTTCACCTTTTGCATTTGAAAAATTCAGCAGTTCATCCAAAAGTTCAATTTTTCAAAAATTTATGAATTCGAATCGATTCCAAAATGCCAAATAAATAGAAATTAGCGCTAAAAATAAAAATATATTTTAATGTACTTATAAATTATTATTATACAAAAACAATAAATTACACATTGAACATAGGTACTTAATTCAAAAATAATTGTATTAAATTTTAAAATTTTTAAAATGTCTTACATGCACATTGTCCAAACTCTATCATTGCAGAAAAGATAAATTTGTTAAAATCATCATAATAATCTTTTAAAATTGTGGAATTACCGCAAGCGGATAAATTGCTATTATAAATAATAAGCAAATTGAGTACACCTTATAAAGAACATTTTCATTTGGTAATAATCCAAAATACGCAATAAAAACTTTTGATTGCCAAAACAATCGAAGTTAAATTATTAGATTTTTCATGTTAGTTTCGTTCAAATACCCAATTTCGTGTCACAAGAATACAATTAGCTACTGTTCGTTGTTTGATCGCGAACTGAATACTGCGCTCTTATTCACTGTCCAAGTCATTTTATTTAATCAAATAATTATCGTCTGCATTAATAATGTGTAAATCAATTTTAGTTTCATGATCTTAGAACGAAGTAATAAGGATTATGCATAATTAAATTATATTTTACTTATGCATCGAATACGAGGGTAGTACAATGATGCAACTAATAACAAATTATCTTATAAAATTTGGTTTTTAGTATAATGGCAAATAAATTTCATTTTTTGTTAATTATCTATAAACAACATTATTACACCGTTAATATATTTTTTATATGTATTGTATAATGTTTAAATTGTATTTGCCCATAATTATTTTATAGGTATACTTTTTAAACCACCCAGGTAATATTTTCAGTTTTTATGATTATAATTCTACGGTATAATTAGTTGGTGAATTTATTATAGCTTGATAAAAATAGAATGCATTTAAACAATTTTCCTACTTAAAATGGACTTTTTACGTTATTAAATGTTCCATCGATCAATATTGATTTTTAAATTATCATATTATAATTTTAAATTTAATACAATCTAAAATGCCATAAAAAGTGGGATGAGAACATGCTCATGACTGTCATTCTTAGTATTATTTCAAGTATTAAAATATAAATAAATATTAAAAGCTAACCATATTATTTGTTAACCATTTGAACCAAAATCTCAGCTTTAAGTATTAATACACAAAATATTAAATAAAACTAATATTAAATGCAAAAGTTAAAAAATATTCTCTTACACCAATTTGAATTGTGCTAAAATTTTGAATTGTCTGCCAGCTAGAAAAAGAATGATCAATAGCTGAGTTAGTGTTGTGGTTCATACAATCAACAAGTGGTTGTTTTGAAGTTTCTCGAGACAGGTCGTGAACCCTTTATGGAATTATTATTGTCACTAACAAGTGATTGTTGCTTTTTATAACACTAACTCAGCTACTAATCCTTTCTTTTCTAGCTTACAGACAATTTTAAATTATAACACAATTCTAAGTTTGTGTTTAACGGTCGGTATTTAATGGAGGTGACATTACTAAACAAAAGTCCGGACTTGTGCCTGCACCAACGTCGCCGTCGTCGTTTTTATACATAATTGCGTTGGTTTTATACACGGTCGTTATATAAAGATTTAAAGATTTACTTATAATTTGAAAATCTAATAATTAAAATTAAAATTTTAATTTTAATTTAAAATTTAATTTAATTAATTTAATTAAATAAATAAATAATTAAAATTTAAATTAAAATTTTATTTTAATTTTAAATAAAATTTTATTCGGTATTAGAAATATAATAATATAAATAATAGTAAGGTCTATTACAATTTAAATTTTAAAGTAAATTTAAATAAGTATTTAAAAATTTAAAACCTTTTTAAAAAATGGGTTCCTTCAAGAAATTGTAGGTGTAAAACAAAATTTAAGGGTTGTTGCCAGATGTCTTTAAATAATTTTGTTCGGATACTTTAGTGGTATAATGTAGTAACAGTGAAAATAAAATAATGGTTAAATATAAATTTTGTGTTTTTTTTTACTGCTATAAACAAAGAAACTATAAAATTTGAAAATTACATTACAAACTAAAATTGATTAGAGAAAAATATATTAAAATAACAGTCCTAAGCATAGTCTAAAGTTTCTCGTTCAGTTAATAAATTAGCTCGGGTCCATTTAAATTAAATAACTTTTGTACTACGCGATTAATTGTTTAAATAATTTATCGGTTTCAAGTATAAATGAGGGTTCACCACTTTAAAAAGTGACTATATTTGATTTACAATAATTTGCAAATAATTTGAAAATTTTGCAAATAATTTGAAAATTTAAAATTTGTAGAAATTTGCAAATAAAATTTGAAACATTTGCAAATATTTGCAAATTTACAAAATTTTTGTAAACAATTTCAGATAAGTATGGTGAATAAAATACGAACACGTACAACACTGTTATTAAAAAATGACACAATACTCTTACAAAAACAAAATCACGGTAAAGTTAACTCTACTGGCTACTTATAAAAACAAAACTAAGATTGCTCTGGTCAGTTAAAAATTAGTTGTGAAAATGACACTAAACGTGCTAAACCGCCACAAATTAATTTGTAAATTTTGTGAAAAATTCAAACAAAATTAAAAAAAAATTTTTAGGCATTTTAAGGACATGGGTTTCAAAAAAAGTTTATCTAAACGACAATAAACTTATTTAAGAATAATAAATCAATTGAAAGAAAATGTGGATTAGGTTGGAAATGTAGTTTGCAAGACTCCAAAGTTCGGTTAAAACTAAAAAGTGAAACAGCAGGTTGCAGTGTAAATTTTATCGCCAATTGGGTAAGAAATATAATTTTGACAAAAACACAATTAAGAAATATTTAGAATCGATGGGAGTCCAGAAAAAGAAGAAAAAAATGGCATCATTTACTACTGAAACACAACAGAAGGGTATAAATGCAGGTTACGCGAGCTGTCCAGAAATTACTTTTCTTGCTCATCAGAGTACAAATGCGTGAAGGATGACGACTCATATTTTACCGTGGAAGGTAATGAATGGCAGCCAAAACATTATTTTGAGTCTTCCAGTCACAAAGAAACCAAAAAAGCTAAATTTATTTGTAAGACAAAGTTTCCAGGAAAAGTTTTGTTGTGGTTAGCCATAAGCGAACGTGGTGTCAGCGAACTAGTTTTTTTTAAAGGTGGTATAGCTATGAATGCCCAAGTTTACAACGAAAAATGTGTTCCAGCACTTAGAAATTTTATCGAAAAATATCATCAAAAAGGAAAAATAATTTTTTAGCCGGATTTGGTGTTCTCACATAACGCGAAATCCAAAATAGAGAACTTGAAGAATAAAAAAATAGAACTTGAGCCAAAGAAAATGGACCTCCCAAATGTTCCACAATTGCGATCTATTGAAACTTTTTGGGCTAATCTGAAAAGAAAAGTTTACGAAAACGGATACAGAGCTAAAAATGTTGATTCCTTAATTCTATAAATAAAAAAGGCTGAAAACCATAAATACAAAGGGTATTCAGAGGTCAATGAGTGAACTACCAAAGAAAATTAGGAAAATAAATCGCGACGGAGCCAATTTTTTTTGTAAGTGTTCTTTAACATGAAGCATTAAAAATAAATAAAACTTAATTTAAAATAATTTTTTTGCACATGTTTTTGTTAATTTTATACTTGTTCGTATTTTATTCACCATACGTTATTTACAGACATTTGCAAGGATTTACAGTCATTGACGCATTTGCGTCATTAAAATGTTGATAAATTTGTCAATCGATGTCAGCTGATCCCGAAAATTTACGCCCAAATGTCAGCACACTGCTACTTGGGTAATTATAATATAATACGATTTCAATATTAAATAAATGTTATACTAAATTCACTAATGAGCACACTTTCATGATTTACAACCTCTAAAGTTTACTTACCCATCAAGATAATAAAACAAAATACAAATAAATTAATTTTAATGTTTTTATTACAATATAACTCACAGTGATTTGAACATTTACTAACTAGTAATAATTACCAACCATCATTACGATTAATAGAGTTTTCATGAAACACAGTATAAAAATTAAAAAATTTACTCAAATTCTTGGCTTTCTGGAAAATAAAATATAACAAGTTTTGATAAATAATCACGTATTTTAGAGATATTTTGCAAAGAATATAGATTTATCTGGTTTTGCTCAAAAGTACTAATTTTGTGTACAAAATGAAAGTTTATTAATGTTTCTTTACAAAAATTGTAAAACCGTAAAATTACTTTTCTAAGTTTTCCACAATTTGCTCAGCAATAAGTCTTTGTAAAGGTTTTTATTTGTCTTGGATTAATTTGATTATTATTTTTTAATTTGGCGTAATTTAGAATAAGGTTATTAAACCTGTAAATTAGTTTTACAGTTTATAGTTTTGGCTTGAATAAAAAACTAATTTACTGTTTTAGAAAATGTCGACATTAGGGACTTTTTACCATAAGATCTATTGGGTTTTTTTGACAATTTTAAAGTACGACAAATGAAAGTTAACATAAAAATTAACTAATTTTTTCCAAAAGTGGATTTACTCGTTTTTGCACGAAAGCTCACAATTATCAAATAACATAACGGTGGAATTTACTTGATTTAATTTCTAAACTTAGGTATGCATTTAGCTTGGCCAATAGCATTTAAATACAAAAAGTACATAGTAAATCAATCTTTTATTTCTCTAGTAAGTGTTTAAACGAATATCGCAAATTCTCGATTATTATTTATCTTTTGATTAGTAATTTTTTTTGAATGTGGAATTTTCACATATTATAATTATTATTTGTCTGTTTTTAGATTTAGTATTTTAGTTTAAAATATTTGGAATTTCATCAACTTCTTGAATTTAAAAGTATAAGAAAAATTAAGAACACATTAGTAATTTTATGAATTTTATAATGCTAAAACCAACATGTGAAGACAGAAATAAATTATTCAACGATATAACAACTAACCCTGTCTTGACACGAAATACAATTAAAGAACTCGATAAATTTTGATCTTATATTACAATGTTAAGAAAAAAACAAGCGTATTTTGAACAAGATTTCGATTTAATACATTTTTTACTGTTGACTCAATCCTTATTTATATAATTTTATACTATATAATTTTTTACAAACTTAATATATTAATTAAAAATAATAAAATAATGATAAATTAATTTTTATATTTTTGTAAAATAAATGACAATTTAAAAACAAGAATTTTTATAATTACATGTCGTTTTAGAAAATAGACAAATTGTATTACAAAGCAATTAAAAATAAAAGTAACGAAATGAAATTAATTGATTATGACAATCAAATGTCAAAATTGTTTTAAAATAATACATTAAAATTGATATAAAAATATATAATACACATTAAACTATTAAATGAATATATAAATTTGTCATTATATTCTTGAATGAATAATCTACATTTAATAAATAACTATTATTTTATAATTAATATTAAATGGTTATTTACTTAAATTTTGCACTGTTAATAATTAACTTATAATTATAAATATTAAAAAACTTTTCTAATTAATTTAAACTTTCAATCTTGAAATTCTCGGACATTGAATTTGAAAATACAGTGCATACTAATAAAATATTAAATCTTAATTAACAGTGAAATAAGTGAAATATCGCGTAAATTTGAATGCCTTTCTAATATAGCAGATTAATAATTTAATAAATTTTTTGTTTAAAAGTGGTAAATTTGTGTGAATTGGCAATTATTACTATCATCATTTTCAAATTTCTAAGGACCGTATAATAACTGTAAATTGATTGAAAGATCTGAAAAATATATTTTAATATATTTAAAATATAAAAAAATTTGTTTATATGATACTAACACCAACCATGTTTAAACTTAGCACTCTAAATTTTCCAATTGTTAGAGTTATTGGTCGCTGAGCTCTGGCCATTATAATTATTAGAGATTTTGAATTCTTAAATCGCAATCAGTAAAATCAATTCATAACATACACTTGCTATTTTTTCACTTTCGGTTATAATAGTCTCCATAAGTACATATTATAATCAGTATAGAAAAGCCTGTTACTATTAGAACTACATCTTTTATAAATTCTCCCATTTCTGTACTTAGCTAAAATAACATTCAGTTAAAACCTAATTATTTAATTTAAATATCTTTAAAATGTAATATAAAATTGATACCTCTGCGTGATATATTATTAAACATAAAGCAAAACTTATTACTCCAAAAAGACAAAAAATTATAAACGAGAATACAGTTTCCAATTGATCTGCGGCATCAAAAACACCAACATGGTAAGGTACAATGTTTTGAAGTTGTACTTTAAATAATTCCCAACTAATAGTTTTGTTTTCAATAAGTTCTGCATCATATTCCTGAAAAAATAAATTTTGTAATTTAAAATTTTAATAGTTGCACACAAAACTCTCCACGTTACCGATTTTCGTATACTCAAATTAGGTTTTGGAACTCATATTGTGTGTATGAGAAAATTAAATTGAATTACATGCATTACACGTTAATTTAATAATGTACTGTTTATGTTGTCAAGTATTAGGTAGGTACTAATACTCTTATCAATTGAAGTTAATATTTCTTCATAATTTTCATCTCTTTCTCTAAATTTTTCTCTAAATTAATTAGGAAGCAGAAATTTGCATAAACTAATTTTCTATTGAATATGTTTTGCATTCAACACCGTGTAGTACATATAGTTATAATTCAATTTAATTACTGCTAGTATTTTTTTTATCAATAAACCGCCAAGGAACGTTTTAGTTGATTACAACTTTTCTCGTTTTCCAGCTTTTGTGTCAGTACTTTCAATTTTAAGTAACAGTTTCAAAATTAATGCACGCAATTGTTTTTGCAAACGAAATACTGGCGTATACGGAGAGTCTTGTATATGCAAAATACAAATTAATTACCTCAAGAATTTCTTCTTTTTCTGCACTTAATGATTTTGCAAAGTAGTGCTGTAGTAGCTACAATGGCCACAAATTAATGTTAGTACATTTATATAAATTAATACTAACAAATAGACATTCTTTGTGATTATACCAAATTGGAATATTTGAATTATAAATTGTATTATTATTAACATATGAGGTCCACTTCCAAAGGGAAGAATCCATTCATCTTTATTTATGATAATCAACCGACACTGATATACATGTAAACCATAAAACAGAAACGCTGAATATCCAAAATAATCTAAATAATACAACATTGTTACTATAATTATAAATTATTAACTATGATAATTGTTACTTTATAAAAATAAAACATATTTTATAGAAATATGTTGTTTTCATCAAATACAATTAATTTATATTAAAATGCAATTAATTTAAACATGCGACCCTGTAAAGTTACTTCCCATTGTTTACATTTAAAATTTGAAATAAAATTTTTTTTAATTTTAACAAAGAAATGAATTAAGATAATCTTACTTTTACAATGAACAATAATGTTATTTTTGTAAAGTTGCATTTGGCATGAAAAATTGATGATGGAAAGGCGTATAGCTTCAAGTGTCATCCGGGATTGTTTACAAATTTGTTAATGTGTTTAAGTTTTCTTGTAACTAAGGATAAATAAATTTAAGACTACGTTTGTTAGAAATTTTCATAATTTTTTTGCAAGAAAAGAATGTATAGAATTTATTGAAACGTTAAGAATATTTTATGCATATATTAAAACAAATTGTAATTTGTTTAAAATATTTTCTGACAATATGGTAGATATAAGCTACCGTTCATCGGAGTCGCCATCAGACGTACCTGCCTAAAATTTTGAAGGCTACAGTTTTATCAAAAATCAATATTGTAAGTTTACTTTAAGAACATGTTAGAGTTAAAGTTAACATATATATAAGATGAGATATATGAAAAAATAACTCACTCCTAGTAGTTAGAGCGATCACATGATGCTAAGCATTCGAACCAGTATACAAAGAAAGTTTTTCTGACTCTTTTTATCTATGACCGTTTGTGCTTCAACACGTAAAGCCTGGTTCTATGTTAATAAATTGCCATCATTAACGATAATATAAAACATCTGAAGCAAGTCTAGAAAACTATTCAGATGTAAACAAATAATATGCTCAAAGTACCAGCAGTGGCTTATCTTTGTCGATTACTGTTGGATATAACAATAGTCCTAATTTAAGAGGAAGAAGAAGATATATATAAGATGCTAAACTGCCTATAATTTAAAAAAGCAAGTCACTAGTAACCAAAAGTTTAGCACATGATGTAGAGCGTACTTAATAAATAAAAAACTATCACTATATAACATGATAGATAAGAAATTTTTGAATTAGAATGTACACAATTTAAAAACGTCGTTTTGAGAAAATGTGTTTGAAAACAATTTATCAAAACAACAAATTCAAGACAATAATTAATTTATTTAATTTATTACCTATTAATTATCACCGATAAGCCCCTGATCAGTTTTATTATAAAATTATTTTAAAATATAAAATCAGTTTTGATTAATTTATCCAAAGTTTACATGTTACAGCTAACAATTATTTTGAAAAATAAATAAAAATTCAAAATTTGTGTTTTTTGAAAATTAGTGCCATAAACTCGCATTTATTATTTATTTTAAGCAAAACTTAAAAGATTCCTAAAATAAAAATTAAGAAAGACCAAAAATGTCCTAACGGCCTGATTTGGTCAAGAAGTCTGTCTTTCATCAGAATAATTTCATCAAAAACAATTGTTTTGGTCCATACAGTACAGAAAGTAGAAAAAATTACACCTGTCTCCCATTGCGAATTTTTAATAAAATTGATGTCAAACGTTTAACCACAACCCTGAGTTAATCAAAACTTTTGTAGAATTTTCTATTTTCCGTTCTAGTTTGAATTTTTGTGTAAATTTTATGTCAATCGATATAGTTTCATTTAAGATCTAATGAGCTTCCATTATCATACGCTTTATTTTATGTTTTAACAAATTACCTGAAAGAAATTATTTTGACATTGACAACTACAAGGGGATTATTCAATTTTAATTATCTTTAATTTCAAACACTTGCAATATGAGGCAACACGAAACACTAAAGATTTAACAACCTAAAATCTGAACTTACCAAGTTCAAACAAAAATACTGTTATTTTTGAACAACAAATTCAAAACAAATTTCAAAACTCACCCAGTATTTGAACAAAATCTATGTTCGATGCCTGTTTACACTTACCTGCATTACAATATTTTGCATTGTTTTATAATAATATTTTCACCATTTCCATTGGAAAAATTTGACAGTTTATCTAGAAGTTCAAGTTTTTCAAATAATTTTATAATTCAAATCTATTCAAAATGCCAAATAAGTAGAAATTATTGCTAAAATTATAATGTATTTAATGTATAAATTATTATACAGAAAACAATAAATTACACGTTATTCATATTATGTATTTTAAAAATAATTGCACTAAATTTTAAATATCTTACCCATACATTGTCCCAACTCGACCATCGCAGAAAAATAAATTTGTTAAAATTATCATGATAATCTTTTAAAATTTGTGGAATTACCGCAACCGGATAAATTGCTATTATAAATAATAAACAAATTGAGTACACCTTATAAAGAATATTTTCATTTGGTAACAATCCAGAAATACGTAATAAAACTTTTGATTGCTAAAACAATCATCGGATATTGAATTGTTAGATTTTTCATGTTAGTTTCGGTTTAACTTTGTAACTCAACTTTTGTAAAAATACGCAATCTTGTCACAAGAGTTCAATTAACTAGTGTTTGTTGTTTGACGGCAAACTGAATACTGCGCCTGGTTCACTTCAAGTCATTTTACTGAATCAAATAATTATTGTCTGCATTAATAATGTAAATCAATTTTGGTTTCATGATCTTAGAACAAAGTAATAAGGATTATACATAATTGAAATGATTTTACTTATGCATTAAATACGAGGGTAGTACAATGATGCTACTAATAAAAATAATGCTATAAAACTTTGTTTTAGGTTTATCGTATATAAATTTTATTTTTGTTAATTATCTATAAACTAACATTGTTAGTGCTATTAAACGCTGCTACTTTATTACATCATATGTTCAAATTGTATTTACATTAGTTATTTACTTGTATTAATACTTTTAAACCACCCCGGTAATATTTTCCGTTTTGATCTTATAATTTTACTGTATAATTAGTTGATATATTGATTATAGCTTGATAATAATAGAATGCATTTCACAATTTCTCCTACTTTAAACGGTTTGTAGAACTTGTTCATTTTAAATTATTAAATATTCCATCGATCATAATTGATTTTGAAATTATCAATTATAGGCCAGTCAGTAGAGAATCGAAATAAGGTGGTATGTTGCAAACGGTGGTGTAGAAGATTTTATTTTTAACTTGTATAAATAGGTACAAGCATGTGAAAAACAAAAATGCTAACACGGCGACCTCGGAGAACTTTTGGCAGCCAAAGAACTTCAAAATTTTAGGACTTTTTTTAGTTTTTTGCATATAACTCCTAAACCGTGGATCCTATCAAAACATTTGTGGTTTAACAAATTAAAGAGCGTTAAATTCTGCGTCGAATAAGTACCACAACTTAATAATTTGGTCAAGTGGTATGGTCGAAAACTACGCCCAAAAAACGATGATTTTTTCTAATTTTGTCAAAAACTGAGATTTAGTAATACGTAAGTGTGCGTCCGGCATCGATCGCGTTGCACTAAATTCGTTGTAACTTTTAAACTAATTAATGAAATTGAGCATTCAAAAGCTTAAATGAAAGAAGAAACATGTAGCTATTGGACTATTATATTTTCTAATATAAAATGAATGTATATAAAAGTAGTAAATGTATATAGTTGGAACATACGGAGATATCCGATAAAATCGCTAAGAGCTCTACCATTTCTACAATTCTTAAAATAAAGATCTGAAATTTTCATAAATTACTCTAGAAGTAATGTATAAAAATATCCAATAAGTAAAAAAAATCTCAAAAATTTAGTATTGAAGATGTATACTTCCAAAATTTCAAAATTTTGGGTAAGTAATAAAATCTTAAATGTATACCTAACTTTAACCACATATTACTCTTGCTTAAATCGCGTTATTGGATTTCTACAGGTGCGATTTTTAAAGCTTGAAATGTGTACTTTAAGATGCTATAAGAGGATTTAGGTTAAAAAGTA
Organism: Lycocerus yunnanus; assembly: GCA_036346125.1. NCBI lineage: Eukaryota > Metazoa > Arthropoda > Insecta > Coleoptera > Cantharidae > Lycocerus > Lycocerus yunnanus. The sequence continues at coordinate 149,855 of JARFIX010000195.1, forward strand.
AATCAACCCTTTTTATTTTACAGAAATAAAAAATAAATTTTTTTTTGCTCCAAAATTCGTTAAATTAGAGGTACGTTAAACGTTAATAACTTTTATAAAAAATTTATTTAACCTACCTAACTAGCATATATTATTAATAGGACTTAAAAATAAGTAAATTTAGTGTAAAAAATTTTAGAATATATAATAATAGCTCTTAGCGATTTTATCGGATATCTCCGTATGTTCCAATTATATACATATACTACTCTTATATACATTCATTTTTTTATTTTAAAATATAATAATCCAATAGCTACATGTTTCTTCTTTCATTTGAGCTTTTGAATGCTCAATTTCATGAATTAGTTTAAAAGTTACAACGAATTTAGTGCAGCGCGATCGATGCCGGACGCGCACTTACGTATTACTAAATCTCAGTTTTTAACAAAATTAGAAAAAATTGTCGTTTTTTGACCGTAGTTTTCGACCATACCACTTGACCAAATTATTAAGTTGTGGTACTCATTCGACGCAGAATTTAATGCTCTTTAATTAGTTAAACCACAAATGTTTTGCTAAGATCCACGGTTTAGGAGTTATATGCAAAAAACTAAAAAAAGTCCTAAAATTTTGAAGTTCTTTGGCTGCCAAAAGTTCTCCCGAGGTCGCTCGTGTTAGCATTTTTGTTTTTCACATGCTTGTACCTATTTATACAAGATAAAAATAAAATCTTCTACACCACCGTTTGCACATACAATTCCTTTACTGACTGGCCTATTATAATTTTAAGTTTAATATAATCTTAAATCTAATAAAAATAATCGGATGTGACCATGACTCGTGACTTTATTATTCTTTTTCGCAATATTAAAAATATTTTTGAAATTATCCATTAACTAATTTGAACCAAAATCTAATCAGCTCTAAGTATTATTAAAGACACAAAATAATACATTTAGATTTGAAATTCTAATTAGTTTTTGAAATATTAATTTAAAATATTATTAAATTTAAAACAATTAAAGAATGATGGTGAACGGTGGGTTAACCACTTCCAAGCTTAGAATTGTGTTATAGTTTTGAAATTGCCTGCACGCTAGAAAACGAAGGTGATTAACAGCTGAGTTAATATTGTTCATACAATCAATAACCACCTGTTGATTGGAGTGCTGCGGAGTCTCTCAAGGACGGGTTGGAACCCTTTTGAAATTATTATTAATATCACCTAAACAAGTGGTCGTTGCTTGTATGCGTAACATTAATTCGGCTATTACTCACCATTTTCTAGCTTGGAGACAATTTAAAATTTTAGCACAAATCTAAGCTTAGGTGGTTAACGCGCCATGATACAATAATAAACAATATATTATGATATATCCGAGAATTTTATTTTCGTAATTTTGCGCTTGACGTCACGTGGCTAGTGCATAATCTGTGCAATAGCATATCTTATCTAATTGATAAATCAAAATAAAATTATCCATAATTGCTTTCGCTATTGTTTTGCTTCTTTATTTGGAACAGGTACAACCACTACATATTTTCTCTAATTTGCATTGAATTGTAACTGCATAAGTATAACCATCTCTTCTTTTTAAAAATGAACTAATAGCATCAATCAACAATTAATTAATATCAAATGTTTTTTGTGGAGTTGGAGTAATAATCATTAGTGCTGTATGTTGTATTACTTTATTCTTGTTTAATTGACATTTTTTACACTTTCTTACAAATCGTGCTACATCACGCAATATTCCTTTCCACCTAAAATTTACTTTTAACTGTTTTAATAATCTCTTTTGACCACAATTTTTCGTTGTCTTCTTTAATTATTTTGGAATCTAACCAATACCATTTCTAATATTTTAGGCGCTCTTGATCCTATTTCCTTAATTTTATTAATGGCGTACTCGTAAATATAGGATCATTCATATTCAGTTTCATTTTATTAAACAACAGCTTACCGACCTCTAAATCTAACCTAGACAATATTTTCTCTAAAGAAAAATTATCATTAGTAATTTGCCATTCACTGTAAAAGTGGGTTTACGACGGTTTCCATCGTTACCCTAAGGTAGTTGGGTGAATTATGAATTTTAAAACTGGTAACCTTATTGTATCTACAATATCCGGAGCTTCCTGAATCATAGCGATCATATTTGTATCTACTTTATTTCTAATGTACCTATGTTTCTTGAGAATGTGAGGACCTCCTAATGGCAGAGAGAACAGCTACTTAATACGATCCATTTCTGGCAGAACAGATAGACGGTGCCGTCCACAGGAAAATGGACCAGCACACTTATACCCTCGATTAAGACAGGGATGCAAGGATACCATAGGGAACTTAATTACCATCTTACCCAAGTGTTGACTGGCCATGGCTGCCTTCAACACATACCTGTTTAAGATAAGAAAAGCAGATTCAGAGAAGTGCACTTTTGCGTTAAGCCCGACAAAGTCGAGCACACCATATTTTATTGTGGAAGTGCAGAAAGAAAAGATCAAAGGCCGATTGTACCTCAAGTCAACCAATCTGATCCAGGTCATGCTACAGAGCGAGCCCTTATAAAAGAATCATCAATAACATCATGTTAGAAAAGGAGAGCACCAGAAAGCCCGATAGCAAGACCAAGACTCTATAACCAGGAAAAAAGAAAAGATCCAAGCAAGTCATTTAGGGTTAGCAAGGCAGAATAAAGCAACGAAGTAGGGTTTTAGTCAGTAGAAATCTGACACTAACACCTAAAACATCTGGGTGGTGTCCTTTAAAGATTTTTCCACTCCTAACACACCAAAAAAAAGTGACCAAGGTAAGAAAGGTTAAGTACATAATTAATTTTGTAAATATTAGCTATAAGCACTTCCTTACGATTACCTGATTTAGTTGTGTGTAAGTGTAAAGTAGAATGTCTAAGAATAAGCTCATCTAATAAAGCGAAAGATGGCGAGTATCAGGAAGACATCTTACAATTAGAAGTAAAAAAAACGACGCAAAAAAAGGTCAACAGCATCACATGGAAAGAAATGGCAAATGTAGGTGGCAAAAACGTTTACGTTCAAGTAGAAACCAACTAAAGCTAAATTATTGTCATATTCGGGGCATGCAATAAAAACCAAGGGTAAATGTCTGCAAAAATGCGAATTCAAGGGCGCATAAAAAGACTTAAATTTTTATGAAGCGGATAAAAACCCACCTAGGCTAAATGGTGCGGCAAGATTCGTTAATACTAAATCGTGTGAACGTTATTAAAAATAACTTGGAGGTTGACATCATCGAGGAATTAAAAAAAGTATTTCATAAAAAAGCGTTGTGCATGAATTGCATACAATGTCTTATAACTTGAGAGAAAACTGCAATAGGAAATATGTAATAGTAGTTCGTTTGCATTATTCAAGCATAACTATTTTACGGTACTAGATGCGACAACAAAGTTTTTTCAAGTACCAACGCATAAAGAAAATTCATACAATGTGCACGATCGCGACTCCTTTTGAAAGCCTTAGATATTTGACAATACCATTTGAGATACGCAGCGCATGTGAGGTGTATCATAAAAAAAAAAGCAAGTCATCAAGAACTTAGAGGGCGTATACCATATGTTGATGACGTATTTGTATTTGGTCGAGAAAAAATGGAACATGACGAAAGATTAAGATAAATACTTAACAGAGCGCGCAGGTACAATGTACAATTCAATGTAAAATAAAATACAATCTAAATGCAATTAGAACTAACAGAAGTGAGATTTCTAAAACCCAAGATTTAGACATCTTTTTGAAAGTTCAAAATAGAAGAGATAAAAATTTTGAAAAGTTCAGAAAATAAAAACGAATTACAAAGGGTGCTTGGAATGGCAAACTTTCTGCAAAAGTTTATTCCAAATTCTATTAAAAGATTCTCAAAATTACATTGAGTTATAAACAATATTAAATATTTTTACTGCTTTACGAGGTCATCAGTACTGCAAAAAACACATGAAAACATCGAAAAATTAGAAACGATTGATAATATATTAAAACTAACGGACGCATTTGTGGTAATGCTTTAATTTAATTCAAAGAGATTTCCAAAATTAAATTATTAAAATTTAAAGAAAAATTTCTAAAATTATGTTTTGTGAATTCATTGAGAATGAGTATTTCTTTAAGAAAAATATTTAACTTATAATGAGAGCGCCAAATTTGAATTTGGAGAAATTTCAAAACATTTAATTAATTTCCGAGTACACACTGTTGCATCTTGAAATCATCATCTTAACGCCATGTCCCGTTTTTATTAGAATAAAACTAGCTAACTTGTTTAACCAATAAGAAATATTAATACATTCATGGTATTACTACCTCTAATCTAAAGTTTACCCAACTTACCAAGATAAGGCAATAAAACACAAATAAGTTAATTTTGATATTTTTATTCAAATATAACTTACAGTGATCTGAACAAGTACTAACTAGTAATAATTACCAATCATTATTGAGATTAATTGAGAAACTTTCAAGCAAAACCGTATAAATCTACCTTTAGTAGCTTTTGATAAATAAGCATATCATTACAGAGGCTAACCGAAGAAAGCTTACAAAAATTGACTCAAATTTTTTGCTTTCTGGTGAGAATAAAATTTAACAAGTCTTGATAAATAGATTAAAGTTTTTTGGAGATAAAATGATTTTTCGCAAATCAGTATGGAACTATCTAGTTTTGCTCAAAACGTACTATTTTTATGTACAAAATAAATATTTATTAATGTTTATTGACAAAAATTTACTATTTTTACAGTTTTCCTCAAATTGCTCAGAAATAAGTTTTGAAAGGGTTCTTATTTGTCTAGATTATTATGATTAATTTCTTTTAAATTTATATTTAAAATTTTAATAAATTGAAATGAATGTTAGCATAAAATTATATAGAAAAATGTACTACTAATTTTTCCGTAAATTAATTTGGTCGGTTCTACATGTAAGCTCCCAATTATTATCAAATAACATAACAATGAAAACTTGAATTTATAAACTTACGCATTTAACATTATCCAATAGCATTTTAATACGAAAATCACGAAGTAATCAATATTCTATTTCTCTAGTAAGTTTTTAATGCAAATCGATTATTAATTTTTATTTTTATTTAAGATATGAATTTTAACATACTATAATATTATTAATTGTTCTTTTGTGATTTAATGTTCTAATTTAGAATATTTGGAATTTTATCAACTTCGTGAATTTTAAAGAATTTGAAATATTAATACCATCTAACTAACACATACCTAGTACATACTACCTATACCTATAGTCCATTTGAAATAAGAATGCAGGAGAATATTGTAGGAACACTTCTGACGCGACTGCGACGCGAACGAAGATTCACACGGGAAACGTCAAAAATTAAAGCAAATGTCAACTTGAAAATTTCACTAAACCTATTACAAGAAACTAAAATTTTGTGTTTAACTTTAGAAATAGTTTAAAATGACAATCGCAAAATAAAATTTCACCAGTGTAAACGTGTATAAATTTTTACTATTTTTTTACTATTGTTACTCATATTTTCAGCACCAATTTTACTGCATTCTTATTTCAAATAGACTATAAAACATAAAATATTTTTGAAACCTAAATAGGATCAAATCCTACTGTAATATTTTAGATACGGGATACCTGTATACTTAATCAGTCAGGTTGAATAATTGAGATTGAGCCCAGATTCTGGTTTACAAATCTCCGATGTGAAACATAAATAGTCCAAACAATGACTGGGCTTACCAATTAAATACAAGGAACACCTGATTAATAGAATAAATTACCAAAACGCAACAAGAGTGCCCTCATGTTGAAAATAAAATTAACAGATCCTTGGACAAAGGATCTTCCTCTTTAAATCAATTTTGATATATAATTAATATTAAATGGTTCCTGCACTGTTTTTGCACTATGTGATAAGTAAATAATTTTAAAATTTAAGAAGCTTTTCTCAATTAATTTAAACTTTCAATACTGAACTCTTGCGTACCAATGAAATATTAAATCTTAATTAACTGTGAATTAAATAATTTAATATTGCGCTAAATTTTAATGTCTTATCTAATATTGCAGGTTAATAATATTAAAAATTTCTGCAGTCATTAGTGAATTGGTGCATTTATTACACTTAATTCAGTTATTAATATCATTCATATTTCTAAGGAACGTATAATAACTGTAAATCGATTGAAAGATCTGAAAATACATTCTATTAAAATTTAATTAAAATATTTGTTTATAATGTCATACTAACACCAAGCATGGTACGTAAACTAACAATCTAAACTTTCCAATTGTTCAAGTTATTGGTTTCTGAGCTCTGGCCATTATAAGTATTAAAGATTTTGAATTCTTAAATCACAGTCAGTGAAATCCAATTAATAACATATACTTGCTATTTTTTCACTTTCAGCGATAACACTTTCTCCATAAGCACATATTATAATCAGCACAGAAAAGCCTGATACGATTATAACCACAACTTATATAAATTCTTCCATTTCTATATTTTGCTAAAATATCATTCAGTTAAAACCTATATTATTTAGATATTATTATTTTGATAATGCCTTAAAATGAGTATTTCCGTAAAATATGTACTTTTAATCAGAGCGCCAAATTTGAATTTCGAGAAATTTAAAAACATTTAATTAATTTCCAAAGTTACACTTTTGCATCTTGAAATCAGCATCTTACCGCCATGTTTCTTTTTTATTAGGATATAATGGACTTGCTTAACCAATAAGAAATATAAAAACATTCATGATATTACAACCTCTAATCTAAAATTTACCCAACTTACTAAAGGCAATAAAACACAAAGAAATTAATTTTCATATTTTTATTTATTAACTCAGTGATCTGAACAACTACTATCTAGTAATAATTACCAATCAACATTGAGATTAATTGAGGAACTTTGGTGTAAAACCGTATAAATCCACTTTTAGTAGTTTTTAGTAAATAAGCATATACATATTACAAAGGATAAACGTTGAAAGCTTAAAAAAATTGACTCAAATTGTTTGCTTTCAGGCGAGAATAAAATGAATATTTATTAATGTTTATAGACAAAAATGCACACAAATTTACTTTTTCTACAGTTTTCCGCGAATTGCTCAGAAATAAGTTTTTGTAAAGGGTTCTTATTTGTTTGAGATTATTATGATTAATTTCTTTTGTAAGTTGGCGAATTTAGAATGTTATAACTTGAAATTGGTTTTGCAGATTTATTTTGACTTGAATAAAACCAATTAATCTACCGTTTTTAGAAAATATCAAATTTAAGGCTCTTTTACTGTAAGATCTATTAGATTTTTTGTAAAGTAAGTACGGCAAATGAAAGTTAGCATAAAAATTATATAGAAAGGATGTACTACTAATTTTTTCTCTAAGTTAATTTATTCGGTTCTACACGTCAGCTCCCCAATTATTATCAAATAACATAACAGTGAAACTTGAACTTATAAACTTATGCATTTAACATTAGCCAATAGCATTTTAATACGAAAATCACAAAGTAAATCAAACTTTTCTTTCTCTAGTAAGTTTTTTAATGCAAATCGTTAATTAAAAATTATTAATGTTTTGATTAGTTATTTAAGATATGGAATTTTAACACATTATACTATAATTATTTGTCCTTTTTTAGATTTACTGTTCGAATTTAGAATATTTGGAATTTTATCAACTTCGTGAATTTAAAAGAATTATAAATATTAATACCATTTAAATAATACATAGCTACATACATATGTATCTATAGTCCATTTGAAATAAGAATGCAGAAGAAAAATATAGAAACACTTCTGAAGCGACGCGAAGGTAGATTCACACAGTGAAACAACAAAAAATTAAAGCGAATGTCAACTTGAAAATTTTACTAAACTTATTACAAGAAAGCAAAAGTTTTGTATTTAACTTTTAAAAATAGTTACAAAATGCATGATTAACAATAAACGCAAAAAAATTTTTATTTTTATTTTGTTAAAATACGATTTGTAATATGACAATCGCAAATGAAATTTCACCAGTGTAAACATGTATTATAAATTTTTACTAAGCACCTTTCAAGGTCAATTTTCAGCACCAATTTTGACTGCATTCTTATTTTAAATAGACTATAAAACTAAATTATTTTATGAAACCTAAAACGATCAAATCCTACTGTAATAATTTAGATACGGGATACCTGTATACTCAATCAAGTTTTCAAGTTGAATGATTGAGATTGAGCCCGACTATTACATTGTCACAGATGCCTAATTGTCTCACCCAAGAAGATTCTAGTTTACACATCTCAGATGTAAAACATAAACAGTCCAAACAATTACTGGGCTTGCCAATTAATTACAAGGAACGCCTGATTAATAGAATAAATTACCTACACGCAACAAAAGTGCCCGTAGAAAACAAAACTAACGGATCCTTGAACAAAGGATCTCCCAATTTTAAATCAATTTTTGATCTATAACCTACACTGTTTTTTTTCACTGTTTGATAATAAAATAATTTTAAAATTTAATAGGTTTTCCTCAATTAATTTAAACCTTAAATGCTGTAACTCTTGAACATATAATTTGAAAATACAGTACGTACCAATGAAATAGTAAATCTTAATTAACTGTGAATTCCTTAAATATCGCACTAAATTTTAGTGTCTTATTTAATATCGCAGGTTAATGATTTTATAAAGTTATACAGTAAATAGTGAATTGGTGCAATTATAACATTTAATTTAGTTGTTAATATCATTTATATTTCTAAGAAACGTATAATAACTGTAAATTGACTGAAATATCTGAAAAATATATTCTATTAGAATTTAATTAAAAATATTTGTTTAAAATATAATACTAACACCAAGCATGGTGCGTAAACTTAACACTCGAAACTTTCCAATTGTCAGAGTTATTGGTCTCTGAGCTCTTGCCATTATAATTATTAGAGATTTTTGAATTCTTAAATCGCAATCAGTGAAATCCAATTCATAACATACACTTGCTATTTTTTCACTTTCTGTTATAACACTCTCTCCATAAGTACATATTACAATGAGCATAGAAAATCCTGTTGCTATTATAACCACATCTTTTATAAATTCTCCCATTCTATATTTAGCTAAAATATTAATCACTTAAGACCTATCTTATTTGGATATTTCTTAAAGTTATATCAATTTGTACCTCTGCGTGATATATTATTAAACACATAGCAAAACTTATTGCTCCAAAAACAAAAATTATAAACGAGAATATAGTTTCCAATTGATCTGCAACATCAAAATACCAACATGGTAAGGTACAATGCCTCGAAGTTGTACCTTAAATGATTCCCAATCAATAGTTTTGTGTTCAATAAGTTCTGTGTCATCTTCCTGTAATTTTAAAATTTGATAGGATGTATTATAGTACACAAAACTCTCCATGTTCGCAAGTGTCGCTCGCGAGTTAAGCAATAAGTTTTGGTAGTCATATTGTGTGTATGCGAATATAAAATTCAATTACATACATTACACGTTAATTTAATAATTTATTGTATATGTTGAGTAGTATTAGGTAGGTACTATCAACCTGCTTAGTGATTACGCAGATTGACGTGAATTTGTGACGCGAAATTATCCGCGAAGGATAACATTTCATAAGCCTTTTAAAGCTGCTAACATAATATATTATGTGTATCAATTGTTACCGTTTTAATATTTTACCAAAAAATAAAAATTATACCTTCTTTCTCACTTATATAGTACAAATTACTATGACCCAATTTAATTACTGCTGCTGTTTTAATGTTAATTAGAACGCAGCAGACCACAGACTTACGTATTAACTTAATTTTTGTTGATTACAATTATTTCTCTTTTGGCAGCTTCTTGGTGGCATGTACTTATAATTTTAAGTATTTCTTTTGCAAAATTAATGTACGCGATTGCTTTTTCATATGGAGCACTCGCGTATATGGAGAGTCTAGTATAAGCAAAAATATTACCTCAAGTATTTCTTCTTTATCTGCATTTAACGATTGTGAAAGGTAGTGTTGTAATAACTTACAATGGCCCCAAATTAATGTTAGTACATTTATATAAATTAACATTAATAAATAGCCATTCATTGTGATTATTCCAAGTTGGAATATTTGAATAATAAATTGTGTATTATTGTTAATCATATGGGGTCCACTTCCAAATGGGAGAATCCATTCCTCCTTATTTAATGATAGCACAATCGACACTGATATGCATGAAAACCATAAAACAAGAAGTGCTGAATATCCAAAATGATTCTAAATAATTCAATATTGTTAGTATATTGTTGTTAGATTTTTAATAATTTTTTATTTTTTGTATACTTATTCGTAATGTTGCAACAAAGAAATGAATAAATTACGATATTAAATCAGTGGTGATTTAAGCTTGGTAAAGAGGGTACAAGCCCTGTTACTTGTAAAGTTGCACTTGGGAATGCAAAAGATCATGTAAAGGAGTGCAGCTTCAAGTGTCTTCCAGGGGACGTCAGCAATGTAAGATCCTTTATGAAAGTGGTTATAATTATGTCAACAAAGTTTAAGATTTTTTTTAATTTAATGGAAATAGGTTAGAATACGTTTTTATTGATTTTATGATATTTTGCAATAAATGAAGGTATAAATTTTATTGAAACTTTAGTATTTAAATACAGTAAAGCTCCTTATTCGCGGTATACGTTCCAAAATTATGCCGCGAATAAGGAAACCGTGAATATGGAATAGTGATTTGTATGGAAATGCAAGGGTTGGGTTCCAAGGTACGAAAATAAAATAAAATAGATAAAAATAAAATCAGTTTAATCACATACCTATCATTATTATTAATTATTATTGTTTGAATTATTTGGTTTAAAATATTTAGTAATTTTTCTTGCTTTGCCGTCTTTAAAATGCCTTTTAATTCCGCATGGTATTCAGCTGTGGCAACTTCAATTTTCCTTTTAAAAGGAAGGTTTCTTTCCAAAAACGGGTCAATTTTAATGAAGTGATCTCACAGTTCATTTGCCATTTGGAAACCTGCGGTCTGGTTTTTTAAGGTGATTGTCATCGTATCATTGTAAGATGTTGAAGCTTGAAGGGTTTTAACATTTCCTGCAAGTCGGCTTCACTTAAATCTTCATCGTGTGATTGAAGCAGCTCTTGAACGTCACTCGAATCTATCTGTTCAAAACCATCATGTCCTATTCCATTAGCAATTTGTACAATTGTGTCAGTTAATGTTTTAATTTGTTTAAATCCTCACTTTCACAGACTGTTAGATCAACCTATAGTTTTTCCAATATGATTGCAATGTGTATGCAATGCTTGAGCTCTTGTAACGATTCCTTTATGTTAACAATGCACATTGCTATGTTAAATTTTTCCAGAATTCCATAAAACTCACGTCAGAATCACATTCCATGATATCCAGAATGATTTTAAAGGTTCGCCTAATGTAAAAGAACTTCAAAGCTTGAATTATTCCCTGGTTCATTGGTTGAAGTAAAGTCGTCGTGTTCGGAGGCAAAAATATCACCTTAATATTCGGATGCATAGTTTCAAGCTCACAAGGGTGACCCGGAGCATTGTCCAAAACAAGAACCTCCTTGAAGTCTAAATTTTTTTCGTTTAAATATTATTATTTAATTTTGAGTTTTGAATATAAATTATAATATTCAAAATCGTAAATTATTAATCCGCGAATAATGAAATTTTCGGCCGCGAATACAGAAAGTGGTCTCAATTTTTCTTCCGCGAATACTGAAACCGCGAATAACGGAACCGCGGATAAGGAGCTTTTACTGTATATTATATTCAAACAAATATTGTAATTTTTTGAATTATTTCTTTTGAAAACATGGAAGATATAAGCTACCGCTCATCGGAGGTCACCATCAGACGTAACTGTTTAGGTAAATTTTGGAAACCACAGTTTTATCTAAAATAAATGAAGTTGCAAATTTACTTTAAGAACTTGCCTTTCCGAAAAACGGTGTGGTTTACACAATAGTTGAACCAGATGTGAAGTTTCAACCAGTGAAACCAAACATAAAGAGTGTATGTATTTCTCATGCCAAATTTAAAAATCTCAAGAAATTTTGCGATGAATTGCAAATTCAAATGCATGCCATGAGTTTTATGCAAAACTTCCCTGCCGAGAGAAGGTGAAAGATACTCGTCGTTGAACTCCACATTCCTAATGACCCAGATAACTATGTAGATTACACGTTATTAATTTTATTGTTAATAAAATTTTATTTTTATAATATCACGAACATTTGTTGTGTAGTAAAATTATTTGAATTAATTTTTGGAAGAAAAGCAAAGGTTTTAGGTAATTATTTGTCGATTATTATTATATCGTTAAATAAACCACTATGCCAAAGTAACGAAAATGAAATTATTACTTTTAAACACATTATAAAAACAAAATTCAAAATTTACTTCAAATCGTGGTGTTAAATGTAAACATATAATGTAAATGCAACCATGAAAGTAAAAATTGATTTTACACCAAGAGTGAAAGTTAGTTTTAGTTTTCTTAAACAATTGCCGATTCGTTAGTTTTCCATAAAGGGACAATGTTTTCGTTTATACAAATGCAACTTTCCCAAGAACTTTAAAATTGCATTTTTTGTGGGCGTTTAAACAACAGAGCATGAGTTTCTGCCAGTTTCTTGTAACTTTTGTTGTAATTAAAAATTTGGTCACCGGTGGTGTCCAAAGCGGCGACTGCGATCGATTGGTCGCCCGTAAAACTTTTTAGTAGTCCGCCTGTCTGATAACACACAACGTGGGAGACAATTTAAACTTATTTTTGGCTTCCAATTACTACTTTTCGTAGATAGAATCAATGCTAAAAAGCCGCATAGTAACGGCCTCACTAGGAGGAGGAAATCTCGATGGCCACGGCGAGGGATGCCCACAGGGCGGGTGTTGTCACCACTCTTGTGGTCCATCGTAGTGGACGACCTACTGAAGAAATTAACTGATGATGGATTCTGCGTATTGGGGTATGCAGATGACATTGTCGTTACAATTAGGGCAAGCATGAAGGCATAATATCAAACCTAATGCAAACTGCCTAAACAAGATAAAAGAATGGTGCGTAAAGGAAGAGCTCACAGTGAATCCTTCAAAACCATCATAGTTCCTTTTACTAAGCGTAGAAAAATAAACCTTAAAGCGCCGCAGCTTTGGGGTTCATTGATACCTTTTCCGGAGAAGTGAAGTATCTGGGGGTAACCCTGGATGCCAAACTCACATGGAAACCTCATGTGGACAAAACTCTTTCCAAAGCAACGGGAGCCTTCTGGGCCTGTCGCAAACTTTTTGGAAGGAACTGGGGACTAAGACCAAAAATGATCCATTGGTCATATACATCAATAATAAGACCCATTGTCACATACGCATCACTCGTATGGTGGACAAAAACCAATGAAATAACGACACAAAGCAGATTACAGAAGCTGCAAAGATTAGTGTGTCTGGGTATTACAGGGGCTATGTGCACAACCCCAACCGCGGCTATAGAGGCACTCTTAGATCTGTCACCTCTTCACCTACGGGTGAAGAGAGAAGCCTAAACCGCCATAAAATCACCCAAAATAGGAAATTCAAACCGGGAGACAGAACAGGTCACCTAAAGATACTGGACTATTTAAAGCCAGATCTACTTGAAAAACCTTGGGACATAATTCCAAAAACCTTTGACTTTGAGACGCCGTACGAAGTTGTTATTCAGGACCGAGCTACGGCGAAAAGTCAAACAATACAAACGGACACAAAATCCTCCAACTGGTACACAGATGGATCAAAAACTGAATGGGGAACAGGCATAGGCATATATGGCCCAAGATATGAGGCATCCATAGCCTTAGGTACCTACCCAACAATCATGCAAGCTGAAATACTTGCAATTGCATTATGTGCCCATGAGTGCCTGCAAAGAAAGGAAATAAACATAATGTCTGACAGCCAAGCTGCGATAAAGGCACTAGAAGCCAATAGCTTCGAGTCCCTGTCCACCTGGGAATGCAGACAATCCCTCAAAAACTGGCAGGCAATAAAATTGCCCTCCGCTGGGTGCCAGGGCATGAAGGAATTGAGGGAAACGAGATGGCTGACGAGCTAGCCAGACTGGGCTCAAATGCTACCCTATTGGGCCCGAACCCTTCTGTGGGCTATCCAAAGCACATAGGGGGGAGGCGGTCCAGAGGTGGGAGGCAGAGAGCAAAAATATCCTCTGGCATAATGCACCAGGACAGAGACAGGCGAAGAAATTCATAGAGTACTCGACTGAAGAAGCTAAAAAGCTTCTTCTCTTATCAAAGAACGAAATTAGACTCATTACGGGGCTGCTCACTGGCCATTGCCAGGTGAGATATCACCTCAAAAAAATGGGTTTTGAAGAAAATAATGAATGCAGACTCTGTGAATCGGAAATTGAATCGGCCGAGCACATTCTTTGCACTTGCACTGCACTAACTAGACTTAGGCAAAAATATTTGGGACAAACACAACTGACACCAAGGAGGTGAAAAGCAAGCCTCTTAGGACCATTCTTTGTTTTGCTAGCAAGATTGAATTCCTAAAACCAATTAGAAGGGTTATGAACAAAAGATCAAAACTGGTCGCAGTTCTGTAAGGCACACATAGCCAATCGACCCCTAAGTACAATACAATACAATACAATACTACTTTTCGTAAGATTACTTAACACATACGGGTTAGTAGAACGCCGCATATAATATTATAAAAACCAAGTTGCCCGTATAGTGATGAAAAGTTTGGCCACACCTCATATAAAGCGTACAAGTATATAAAAAGCTTACTATCTTTCTATAACATGGTAGGTTAGAAGCTTTTTGACCTAGAAGGTACACAAATTCAAGAAACGTTGTTTCGAGAAAAATGGGTTTAAAAAAAGGAATTCCAAAAACAACAAATTCAATCATTTATTACCACTCATTGAAAGGGAATGGCGGCCGATAGGCCGCTTGACGTGCTAGTTTTAATATAAAATGTACATTGTGAAATATAAAATCAATCTTGATTAATTAAATGCAAAGTTTTCATATTACAGCTTAAAATTAATTTTGAAAAATAAATTAAAATTCAAAATTCGTGTTGTTTAGAAGGGTTAGTGCGATGAATTTATATTTATATAGCACAAGAGAACAGATTTGTTTGTTAGGTAATTGTAAGCAAAAACTTATAAAGATTCCTAAAATGAAAAATTAAGAAATACCAAAAGGCCCTCTAAACTGCCTGATATGGTCAAGCGGACCAGATTATTAGATTAATGCAATATCAGTTTCATTACAGAAAAAATTCGTTTCGGCCTAAACAGTACAACAAGGTTGGCATATTTCACCGGCCCCCCCCATTGCGAATTTTTAATAAAATTGGTGTCAAAGTTTAACCACAACCGTCGCGGATGGTTATTCGCGAAACCTTTTGGGGAAAGCTGAGGAAACGCTTTCAATATTTTCCGTTCTATTAGTTATAGTTTGAATTACTGTGTAAACGCGGTGTCAATCGATAGAATTTTGTTTAAGATCTAATGAGCTTCTATTATCATGCTTTTTTTTTTATTTTATAAGAAATTACCAAAATAAATAATTTAAAATTTAAGGTAACTAAAGTATGCACAAAATTTCATTAACCAATTCATAAATGCCTGCAATCGGTCTTATAACAAATATTCATAAACTCAGAAACATTTATTATCGCAGGCAACTTCAAACATAGTCAACTTACAATGGCCACTTTCAGTATCTGTCAACCCACGCCGAATGTCCAAAAAAATAAAACATACTGCTCCCAAGTCACAACAAGAACGGTAGCACCAACCATAGAGACGTTCAGACGGACAGAAAATCTGGCAGTACACATCACTGGCAAAATATCCATGAAGATATTTGAAAAATACATTCGTCAACATGACGATTGACAACGAATAGCGCACAAAAAGACGGCTAACATCGGTTTTGTCCAAATACTAGAACATCCCCTTGTTGTCCCGTAGAGGACTTCCGCCATCTGCGTTCGCTATTTCAATGAGCGTTTTCAACTCGCGCCTATTTGAAAACAAACAAGTATCCAAAGAAACCAGAAAACGGATCCATAAAAATATATCCAAATTGAAGCAAGCCAAAATTTAATAAAATTATTCATACTACACATTAGGACAACAACTGTGCAAACGGAAACCATCAATCGGAGTCAACGGGTGCAAAATATTAATCCCCCAAAAGTCACTAAAAAATTAAAAGTAAAAACCTACTTCATTCCCTAGTGTTAAAAATTTGTACCTTAAATTGGCATCACAATATCAAAAATGCTGTTATAACTCCCCAATGGTTCTGGAACAAACATTGGGAATGGTAGGTGATTGAATCTTAAACGTAACTCAATCGTTTGACATTAACTTCACTAAAAAATTCGCGATTGGAAGGGAGGGCAAAATGTACCTCAACAGAGTTAAAATTATTATAGCTAGATGTTTCCACGCACTTAAAATTAAAGGAACCACCAAAAACATGTGCAAAAATATGTACAGTGTTGTCGCAGAATATAAATTATTACGAACTACAGTAGGGACCCTATATCTACGTTTTAATGCCTTTTACACTTACTTGTGTCCTAACAATATTTTTGCATTGTTCTATAACATCATTTTCGCCTTTTACATTTAAAAAATTTGACAGTTCATCCAGTAGTTCAAGTTTTGCAAATAATTTTATGAATTCGAATCGACTCCAAAATGCCAAATAAATAGCAGCTATTACTAAAAATCAAAATATATTTTAATGCATAAAATACAACAGAAAACAATAAATTGCACGTTATTTATAATTATGTTTTGAATGTATGTATGTTATTTATGTAATTGCATTGAATTTTAAAAATTTTAAAAATACCTTACCCATACTTTGTCCAAACTCGATCATCGCAGAAAAGAGAAATTTGTTAAAATTATCATGATAATCTTTTAAAAATTGTGGAATGACCGCAAGCGGATAAATTGGTATTATAAATAATAAACAAATTGAGTACACTTTATAAAGAACATTTTCATTTGGTAACAATCCAAAAATACGTAATAAAAACTTTTGATTACTAAAACAATCGGATGTTGAATTGTTAGATATTTTCATCTTAGTTACGGTTTAAACTTTGTAAGTTCAACTTTTGCAAAAATACGCAATCTTGTCACAAGAGTACAATTAACTACCGTTCGTTGTTTGATGACGAACTGAATACTGCGCTCTTATTCACTTTTCAAGTCATTTTATTTGAAGCAACTAATTACCGTGTGCATTAATAATGTGTAAATCAATTCCGGTTTCATGATCTTAGATCGATGTAATAAGGATTATACATAATTGAATTAGATTTTACTTATGCATCGAATACGAGGGTAGTGCAATGATGCTACTGATAACAAATTTTACTATTAAACTATGTTTTTAGGGTAATCGTAAATAAATTCTATTTTGTTGTTAATTATCCATAAGCCAACATTACAAGTGCTATTAATATGCTGTTACCTCATTACATCATATGTTCAAATTGTATTTTCACTTACTTATTTATTTGTATTAATACTTTTTAAACCACCCCGGTAATATTTTCCGTTTTAATGTTATAATTTTACTGTATAAGTAGTTGGTAAATTTATTGATTATAGCTTGACAATAATAGAATGCAGTTTAACATTTCTCCTAGTTAAAAGGGAATTTAGAACTTGTTCATTTTAAATTATTAAATTCTCCATTGATCAAAATTAATTTTAAAATGATCATATTATAATTTTTAATTTAATGTAATTGTAAATCTAATAAGAAATAATCGGATGTGACCATGCTCATGACTTAATTATTCTCTTTCTCAATATAAAAATTATTTTTTTAAATTATTTATTAACTAATTTGAACCAGAACCTAATCACCTCTACATATTAATAAAAACGCGAAATACCACATTTGATTTTGAAATTCAATTAATTTTGAAATATTAATTAAAAATAATATTAAATTTAAAACAATTAAAGAAAGTAGTTCCTATAATCCAATTTGATGCGGTGCGTTAACCATTTTCAAGCTTAGAATTGAATTAAAGTTTTGAAAAAAAAGAAGGTGATTAATACCTGAGTTAATATTGTTCATACAATCAATAACTACTTGTTGATTGAGTGCTGCGGGTCTCTCAAGGACGGGTTGTGAACCCTTTCTTGAATTATTATTAATATCACCTCCACAAGTGATTGTTGCGTGTATGAGTAGGCAACTTTTGCCGATGATACATCCATTCATGCGTCGCATATTAATCTAACAACGGTGACAAGAAATCCTCTAAAAATATGGAAGATATAAGCTACCGTTCATCGGAGATCGCCATCAAGCGTAACTTCCTGTAAATATTTTGAAGGCCACAGTTTTTATCTAAAATCAATAAGGTTGTAAGTTTACTGTAAGAACATGTTAAAGGTAAAAGTTAACACATAAGATGTTGGGGAACTGCCACATATAATTTAAAAAAACAAGTCACCCGTAGTGATTAAAAGTTTGGAGACACCTGATATAGAGCGTACTTATTAAATCAAAAACTTACTTTCACTGTATAACATGATAGGTTAGCAATTTTTAGACTTAGAATGTATACAAATTTAAAAAAAAGCGTTTCGAGAAAAACGCCTTTGAAAAAAAATTACCAAAAACTACATCATTTTTAATTTATAATTAACAAATTTATTCATTGTTTATTACTAAGCAGATTGTAAATCTTAATTTAAAAAAAAAAAAATAAAAAAAACAAGTAATTTATTTAATGCTGTAATTTATTATTTTATTTTTTTTTTAATTTATTACCACTTACAGGGAGAGTATGGCAGCCGATAGGCCGCCTGTAGTGTTAGTTTTATTATAAAGTGAAGTTTGTACACTATAAAATCAGTCTTGATTAATTATTCACAAAGTTTACATGTTACAGCTTACAATTAATTGTTAAAAATAAATAAAAATTCAAAATTCGTGTTTTTTTGAAAGCTTAGTGCCTTAAACTTATATTTATTATTTATTTGATGCAAAAACTTAAACAAATTCCTAAAAATAAAAAATTAAAGAATTAAATAAACAATAAAACAAAATATTACTCATAAGCTTTCAGAAATGGTCACTGCTGTCATCAGACGTTTATTAAACTTAATTTATTATTTACCTCTGAAATATTAATTTCAGAGGTTAATAATATATATAATTTAAAAATTAAAAATTATGGAAGATCAAAAAGGCTCTCTGAACGGCTTTATTTGGTCAAGCAGTCGGGTGTCTTTTATCAGAAAAAAATTCATTTCAAACAGTGCAGCGCGGTACAATTTTTTAATACATTTAACCACAACCCCCGCGGAATTATTTGCAAAAACTTTTTTGGGGGTGAGTTGGGTAAATGGTTTTTCTATATTTCGTTCCAGTTTGACTATTTATGTAAACTCGGTGTCAATCAATAGAGTTTCCTAAGGTATCCGGCGGAATAGTTATTAATTGAGTTACAAGAGAATGAACCAATTTTAAACAAAACGGAACTTAATATTCAGTTACGCTCCTAGGAAAATAATAATAAATTAATATTTTAGGAGTATTTATTTGTGAAAATTAAATGTAGAATTTAAAACCGAGGAATATTTTATAATTACATGCTCGTTTTCCAGAAAATTAGTCTCTTGGTCACTACATGGTACTGCAATCCTCTGAGATGTTGAAATGAATGCCACTTCACAAGATCTATAATCTTGATTAATTATTTTTGATGTAGAATTTATATTCATTAAGACATCTGTAATTTTGTCATAAAGAATTTTGTTGGCGACATCTAATTTGTTTTTAATCGACTCAGCCACATAGCCTTCTGCTACGGTTGTGAACTTCCAGCTTCCTTGCCGTTTTAAACCTAAAATATCTTCTCCAAAATTGACAAGTAAAATGCCAGAAGGGCGTCAGAAACAATGCCCAGCATATAAATGCAATTCTGGCAACTTTAAAAATTTGGCAATTGTTGTTGAAATCTTCGCGAATGTGTGTTTTTTCAACTGGCTGATTTACGCACTTTCTGAATTTATATCGTCAGAAAAAACAAGAATTATTAATTACTTTTATTCGAATTTCCAAATACTTTTTGAAAGTTTTCAGATAATCAATATTTTCGTCAGGATTTTCAACAATTAAGAAGGTGCGAGGTTCATCGTTCTTTGTGATAGAAATTTTTATAATCACATAACTTCCATTATCAGTAATATCTGTTAACTGCATCTTATAAAACTCGTCTGTCCTACAAGCTCCAGCAATGCCCATAATCATTAATGTATAAAAAAAATTGTTATAAAACTTAATCGCGAAGAAAAGAATGGCCATCTTACCTTCATTATTAAGTAGATGTCTTCAGGGGCATTTTTAAAAAGTTTTCGATATTCCCTCTGTTTGGTATTTTGGACTTTTTTACAATGGTGCCTGTATTCTTACCTTTGAGGTAACCAATTAGTTGTTTAAATTTTAAAGTATCGACATTTACATTGTAGTAAATGGCGGTCTTCAGCATAGAATACTCACACCAACTCACACCATAAACTGGCTGGTGACTTAAATTTTTCCGATTATTCAAGCATATACTACACGCGTGCAAGCATCACGTTTTCTGACATAACCTCCACATTTTTCTAAATAGACCAATCTTTGAAAGCACCGTAGGTATATTCACACCTTTTTCTTGATTTAATGGATAGCAAGTTTAATCAAGCAATTTTAGCGGCTTCGTCAATTTCCACAGTTTGCTATTTTGAATATTTATAATTGTTTGTTTATTACTAAGCAACAAGCCAATCAAACTTAGAAAATAAAAATAACAAAATGAAAATTTGAATTAACGTTCTGGCAATCGATGTCAAAATTGTTTTTAAAATAATTACTTTAAACTGGTACATTGCAGTAGCGGGAAAAATATAATAAGCTACACGGCATGTAAGAACTATTAACACTCCCGGAAGGAAATTTTTATTTATTTCGGAATTATATTTAGGAATATTTTGTAATATTTACGAATATATTTGTACTATTAACAACACAAAAGCGGAAATATAGATTTATAATGTTAACAAATATATTTTGTACTATTAATAACCAAAACGTGGTAATATTTATGAATAATAATATATATTTTAATATATTTCCATTATTAATAACCGAAAATTAATTTAGAATTTAATGAACGGTAGCATTACCAACCGAATCGAATAGGGATGTAATAATAATTACTTGAAATGGTAATTAAAATTATTTCTTTTATTAATACTCATTTATTTAAACATTTAACAAAACAATAACAATAGATTTAATTAGGAAGTTAAAATTTTGATTTGATGACATTCGATAAAAATAATATAACAACAATCAAAAACAAATTTAATAAACAATTTTTAATAAATTAAGCACTTCTACTAGCCACGAATAGCTTTGGTACTCAGTCTTCTAGTAGAAATGTGCCAAAAACTTCCTCAAAATTTGCAAACCATTCAATTTCTTTATCTTCGGAATAACTACTGCGCTTGTTGAACCTTCTGAAATGTTAAACATGACATTCTAATTGACATTCCAAATTCTTTAAAATTATCTTGAAATACAATTTCTGTTTTTAAAAACTGTGTATAAAAAATTGTGTAGTAGTCGTCCACAAATTACGTTTAATTTTTCTAACAGCGCGAAGTGATAATACTACATAATTTTTAATACTTTAATATTAATGTTATTACCTAAAAAAAAATTTACTTAGATGCTTTAATTAAACTTCAAAACTAACTAACTGCTTAATGTTCCAACTTGGTCTTTTATTATTATGTTTATTGAAACCTTTAGGTTGGTAGCAAACTGGTAGGCTTAGTACTTTCATTAATCTCTTTACAATACAAATTACGATAATGCAGGTAAATTTTCGCACTCTGGTCGTGCCGTAATTTGTGGACGACTACTACACAATCTTTTATACACAGTTTTTAAAAATACTATAATATGGGGGCGGGAAAGAAGTTTATTTAGTATTTTTTAACTCCAAGAAAAACTCCTATGAATGCCTATTACTATACCACTTAAAAATTCAAAAAATACTTTTTAATGTAAATAACGCCCTAGTTATAATATCTTTATGCCGAGAGCGCTATTATGAGTATTTGTCAAACCGTTATCAAAAACGTCCAAAATCCAACAGATCAGCTAACGGATCAGCCAAAAGTTGATGATAATTATGTAATACGACAAAAGTTACTAAACGCTGTTTTACATTACATTAAATCTTAGGGCAATAAAAATTAAATAATATATAATAATAAAAGAATGGGGGCCAAATGTGACGTCGGCATCAAAATCTTATTTCCGGATTTGTAAAAAAATTGTTCTTGAATGTTATTTTAGTATTTTTTAAATATTAAATTTGCTTTTGTAAAAAATTGGTAAAAATTTTTGTAAAAGGCTGTAAAAGTTTTAAAATTCTAAATTAACGTTTAAAGAATACGTTTTGTTAATATTATGAATTGCTTTAGTAAATGTTTAATTGCAATATTAACGAATACAGAGTAATAAGTAAAATTAACAAAGTACAATTTTACTTCAACAGTCTCAATTAGTAATAATAGTTGCAAAACTTTCGTTAACACAACAAATTTAAATTTAAAGAAAGCCATTTCTTAATATTACAACGTACTTTGTTTCAGTAAAAATGGAATAACAAAGAGTGCTTGGATGGTTAACTTTATTCAAAAGTTTATTCCAAATTCAAAAAGATTCCCAAAATTACGTTGTGCTACATATAAACAATATTAAATATACTTTCTCGCTTACGACGTCATCTGTATAGCAGCTAACACATGGAAAACATTGAAAAATTGGAAACAAATGATAACATATTAAAACTAACATACGCATTTGTGATAATGCTTTAACTACTTCAAAAAGATTCCCAAATTAATTTTTTTAAATTAAAAAAAAAATTCCAAAATTATATTTAGAAAATATCTTGAGAATGAGTATTTTATTAAGAAAAATACTTAACTTATAATGAGAGCGCCAAATTTGAATTTGGTGAAATTTAAAAACATTTAATTAATTTGCGAGGTTACATTCCTGCATCTTGAAATTTTCATCTTATTTTATTATTAGAATATGATGAGTTGCTTAACGAATAGGAAATATTAATACATTTATGGTATTACAACCTATAATCTAAAGTTTACCCAACTTACTAAGGTAAGGCGATAAAACACAAATAAGTTCATTTTGATATTATTATTTAAACATAACTCACAGTGATGTGAATAACTACTAACTAGTAATAATTACCAATCATTATTAAGATTAATTGAGGAACTTTCATGCAAAACCGTATAAATCCACCTTTAGTAGTTTTTGGGAAAAGCATATTATTATAGAGGCTAAACGACAAACGCTTAAAAATATTGACTCAAATTTTTTGCTTTCTTACGAGAATAAAATTTTGATAAATACTGATAATGATAATGATGAATGATGATGAAATAATGAGGAATAAAGGTTTTAGGGGATAAAATGATTTTTTGCAAATAAATATGGAATTATCTAGTTTTGCTCGAAACGTACTATTTTTTCGTATAAAATAAATATTTATTAATGTTTATTGACAAAAAAGCACAAAAATTTACTTTAAGAATTTAATTAAAGAATTATCTAGTTTTGCTCGAAACGTACTATTTTTTCGTATAAAATAAATATTTATTAATGTTTATTGACAAAAAGGCCCAAAAATTTACTTTTTCTAGTTTTACCCAAATTGCTAAC
>JARFIX010000196.1:0-115650 GCA_036346125.1 Lycocerus yunnanus
TTTCGTCGAGATGGATTGATAGTCCCTCGACCCTCTGGTCTGGCAAAGACTTCGTGAAGTCCACACAACTCCATAGTAATTTATTACCTCCGATGGGTATCCCTTCTAATCCTCCGACTAAGAGACGTTGCCGGATAGACTGCGAGCGAGTGGAATCTCTTTCACACGTTTTGCAGGGCTGGCCTTTAACCCATAGGCCCCAGATCCGTCGTCACGACAAGATCTGTGCTAGACTGGAAGCGCTGGTCCTGTATCGGTGATGGTTGGTTGAACTAGAGCCATGCATTAGAGCTAACGCGGACAAAGTCCCGAAGTACTCTTAGTCCGATGTGATGGAAGCCCTGGCGAAGCGATTTCCCGGGGCGGAAGTCAGCGTTACTGCGATAGTGTTCGGGGCTCGCGGAACATGGTGCCAGCAAAACTTGGACATCCTCGGCATTCTCGCTTTGCTCGCATTTTCTGTTTATTTCGAAAAGATTTTAAAACAAAAGAAATCCGAAAATATGGACTCTATGAGTTGTTGTTTAGAGACGCATTAGTCTAAAGTGCGTCAGATAGCGTCCGCTGTGGCAACTTCTTTTGCGGCGAATGTCTTGTCTATCGACCGGGCCGTCAACGCATACGATGCCTGTTTTGTCAATTTTGACCTGCTACCAGTGGCAACGTCTACACCGGAAATAGTTACCCAAAGAATCCAGTCCTTTCTGTGTGTGTACAGTGTTTTGGCTGGAGGTGTAATCGATAGCTTGTCATCTAACTAGTGACGCGCACGAATAGATTAACAAGATTTCTACTGTCTCTACCTAATCGACCCACTGATTGAGGTTACTATGACCAAATATTATTATAAAAATTAGAAACACAAAATTATACTGTAAAACTGATTACGACAGGAGAATGTCTACAATCCTTGCAATTTGATTGGCTCTCATTTTATCTTAAAAAAATCGTATAGGTAACTAATTAATTTGGCCTGATTCGGCAGCACGATTTTTCGCATGAACAATTTTCGGGATTATTCGAAAAATTTATACGTCTGAGTAGACGTAAACTTTGTTTATGGATGTACATATAATGGGGAAAATCCTTAAAGAAGCTTCCCAAAGCAGAAAAAACATTCGGAAGCGATACGAAACGTCTTTCGCACGCATGTGCATGTCGCGCACACTTATTATCACTAGCCGTTGACTACCGAAATCGAAAATAACGAAAATTTTGAGAAAATTATCAATTTTAATCATAGAAAACCTGGAGAACTTAAAAGAACTTGCTTTGGAAATTTGGTGAAAATTCAGTTTAATAAGTCAATTGTTTTTGGTTCAATTAAGTAAGTGTTTTTCTCTAAAATGCAACTGTTTTTTTCAGTAATTCAACAATTCAGATATTTTTGGATTTGATAATAATTTAATTAATTGGTTTTGGTTCAGTTGCGTTTGGTTTCACAATGCAATCGCCTTGTCTAAAATTCAACTGTTTTGTTCAATAATAAAACTGTTTAGTAGAATAATTCAACTGTTTGGTTTAATAATTCAATTAATTTTATTGAATAATGCAATTGTTTTGGTTCAACAACTCAAATATCTGCGATTCAGCATAGTAATTTTCCATATTTACCAATTCAAGAAATTTTCAACTATTTTATTGTGTTTTCAACAATTCAACTGTTTTATACAAAAGCTACTACTTTGAGTAAAAAGCAACTGTTTGGTTAAATAAACCAACTTTTGTTCCGTAATTCTGCTATTTTGTTCAATAATTAAGTTGGTTTATTTGACAATTCGATAGGAATGTATTATTGTATTTTGGAAATATCAGCCCCGTTGAATCAAATAATTTGTTTATTTTCCACCGCCAAAATATTTTATTTTTGGTTACCAAGAAAAGTCAGGAAAATTATCAAATTTAATAAGGAGATTTTACCGCCATTGATTTTTTTGAGGAACAAGCTACAACTTGTTCCTGACGTCAATACTGGCAGACAGGGAAGAAGGGAGGGGGGTGAAGAAATGTAAATGATAAAAGGACAAATTTGTGTGTCGGGAATTCATAGTTTTCCTGGTTTTGAATTACTAGACTTCACAGCTACAGCCAGGAGACACTATGCATTTGCCTACTCCCTAAAAGTTAAGCGTTGTTTTATTCAATGAAATATTCTACATGAACTAGTCAGGGATATTAGACGTTTTAATATTGAAAACATTGAAACATATTTGTTTATGAGTTTTGAGCGTGCTAACGCTGAAAATATGATGAAATTACGACACATGGAGCAAAGTGATTCCATCTGAAAAGTTAACAGCGATAGATTATCGAATTCATGGTTTGCAAGCAATGGGAGATCAGAATCTTCACCACACATCAGTGGGGAAGGAAAATTTCGGCGTGTAAGTACAAATTCGTACATATCGCCAACGGAAAATGTTTTAAATCAGATGATTGACCATTCGGAGGATGTACCTTTGCTTATTGGACTGGATGCTTCCTGTATGCGTGGAGAGATTTTGTTGGAGAAAGATTTAAAAATTTTGAATTTACCCCATATACAACGTTTTCGGATGGTGTGGGTCCCGGTGGTCGTAAGTCCTGAAATGATTTAAATGATTTTGGTAAATGCAAGATTTAGAGAATATGATTGCTTTTGGGAGATAAAGGGGTTCTTGTGGTCTGGATGATCAGATCCTGTTGTGGTAAGCGTAAAGAAGGAGTATTAAATGGGGGAGAGCTTCTGGAGATAGGGATGGGTTTGTAGAGCTTCGGGTGATGCTCGATCTTTTCAATACTTATTTGCGGAAAGATTACTTCTCAGAGCATTGGAAAATGGCCAGCTTAGAAGTTTTGTTAAAATCTCCGGATAAGATTAGAAGCGAGGCTTCTTCTTATTGCCCTATTTGCTTGCTTTCAGTTATGGGTAAGGTATTATAATTATAAATCCTCATGGATTCCACAGGCCCGCGTCTGCGGGTATGTCATACTCATACTGTCTTCACAATGCAACCGGAATCAAAATGAATCTTCTTTCGTTCTTCGATGTAGTTCTCTCTTTTCCTTTCGAGCTTTGCTCTTCTTGGTTAGAGATTTTCTGGCAGCTTGACGCTGCCTTGCTTCTCCTTCTTTCATGACTAATAAGCCTTACAATATTCTTGACCAATTAGTCATAATTACGGAAAGGACAAAGCCGAAGGCTCGAGAAAGCTTAAGCTGCACGAGAGATAATATGGCTTCAAGAGGGGCGGATCGACTATAGACGCCCTAAAGGAAGTAATTGATAAAGTGAACAAGGCGCGTACGGATACATGGCGAACCAAGAAGATGGTCGTGCTGGTCACATTAGACATCCGTAACGCTTTTTAATATAAATAATCGAGGCTAGAGCAGCAAAAGGAATACCTAGCCTTTTGAATATCAGCTATAGCTACTTGATTAACGAAGACTCTACTTGTTGAAGAAGAAGCACTTAGCATTTTGTTGGAAGTAACCAGCGGGGTTCCACAAAGCTCATTATTGGGCCAACCCATGGAACGCCATGTACGATGGCATCTTTGAGCTGGAGTGTTACGGAAATTTTACATTTTATTTTCAAATATCAACTTATTTTCCGCCCGGCCCTGTATATTTCCATACAGGTGCAAAGTAACACGTGCGTAGGTCGGCGCGCGCGCACGCTATAAAAGGGGATGGGGGAGTCCAATTTGAGTTCTTGGCGAGACAGAGTGTAGAGGATGGCAACGTTACGAAACCAGATGTTTGTTCTGGGGCGGCGGCGGTGGACAGTGGAGGGAGAGGAAGGTTTCGAAATAAACATTGCACCTTCAAAACGGTACTAGCAGTGCACCATCTGGAAAGAGGGCAAGAGTTCTCATTCTAAACAAGACAAGACAGTTGACAAACTGTCAGGATATTGGATTGGCCAAAACCTACAACTGCGTGAACTTTGAAGAATACGCCATGAAACTGAGGAAAATATATGTAATGGTACCATTCACTGTTGCGATATCAGAGGTTGCACTCCGCACATATAATTTATACAACATATACACTTAAGGGTAAATTGAAACGAAATAAGTGGAGTGGACCTATACCTATGTAATATGTACGACCAGAAAGTCGAATTTTTGAATAAATTTGTTACTTGGTTAGGTATTCAAACAGTAAGCGATTTTACAAAAACAGTTTTTACAGAATTATTTTCCTGTGTAAATCTTAACCCTACGAGGCGCCACCTAGACTAGACTTAAGTTGAATGGACTATAGTTATTGATTTCATAAAAAGACGTGCTAGAACCTATAATTTACATAAAACATAATTGAATTCGGTTGAGTGGAGTACCGCTGGTGATATAGATGTGATTTGGATTTGTGAATTTAAGACGAGAGAATGAGGAATATAAGATATTGAAGCGATAGGAAAGACCAAGGGAAGTCTAGAGTCAGCTTACAAAGTTGGTAGAAGGATCAAAGCACTGTTTGTACAGAATTGAAGCAAACAAGATAAGTAAAATTAATTTATAAGTTAACCACCTGATTGCCAGTTTTGTATTGTGCTAACCTCGAGTAAGCGAAGAAATTGTTTTAACGTACTGAAGAGAAACCAAACACCTAAAATTAAAATAAGAAAATATATCATAGGTACCTCCGAGAGGTTAAGTTGGGTGCTTGTGCTGTGCGCGAATAGAAATAAAATCTTGAAAAAGGAATAAAAGAAAAGAAAGATTGTAAACTCCAATGTAAGGTAGTTTAATAATAAAGGTTTGGAATAGAGGTATATCCCTACAAAAACTACAAATTCTAATTGAACGAGGATCTAGGACAGTTCTTCAACCAAATCAATCGCATTAGCCAAAATATAAAATTTACCCTAAAATGCGAAACTAATAAAAAATCAATTAGCAGGATCTTACTATAACTAGAGATTTACAAGGTATCGATTTGGATATAGTATGTATATAGAAAGCCAACGACGACGGATTCTCTGGTTCCCTATACGTCCAAGCACAGCATAAAATACAGATTTGCGGCTTTCTATGCCCTTGTCGACAGAGCGATGACTGATCCGCTAAAAAGCAAAACTTCGATAAACAAATTAATATAATTAAACAGATGGCTTTTAATAATGGTTTTCATGAAAAGATCATAAATAAAATAATTAAAAATAAAATATTGAAATGCAAATACCCATACTTCCACCATAAAATAAAAACCAAGATAATACATACAGAAAAGTAGAATTCTCAGAACCCTAACAATAAGAATGCGAAATATTTTCAAAGGCTCTAATATCACACTCGCCGAAAAACGAGTAGTAAACTCATTCAGCTACTAACCAACAATAGCAGATATGTAGATCCCTTGTCATGTAGTGGTGTATACAAGGTATTTTGTGAGGACTGCCCCAAAACATACATTGGAGAAACCGGCAGAGATATAAACACTAAAATTAACGAACACTTCAGTGAAAATTCAAAAACGAATTTTGGTATACATCTGCGGCAGGAAGATCGTTCTAGGCACCGGAACAGTTACACATGACAGTAGAGGATTTCATAAATAAGGGAATGCAAATACAAGTGGAAGTGGTAGATGCTTTCAAAGTTGGAAAAATGGAAGGAAATTGAGTGTTGGTAGCGAAACTGAAAGGCTTCAAACAATCATTCGACAAAGTGAACAGAAATGAATTAAAAAGAGTAATGCAAGAAAAAGGAATACCAAATAAACTGAGTAATCTAACACAGATTACGCTAAAAGACACAACAGCATGTGTCAGAACGACAGACGGAACAACAAAGAATTTCACAATACACACAGGGGTGCGACAAAGAAACACAATGTCATCGACGCTCTTCAACATGGTATTGAAAGCGATAATAAGGAAGATAAAGATTAGCGGCACAATAATTAACAGAGAGGTACATACAAATAATTGCATATGCCGATGACGTGCTAATAATACCCAGAACTGTAGCAAAATTAGTGAAATTAATTAGAAAAATAAAAAAAGAAGCAATAACGATGGGACTAAAGATAAATCAAGAGAAGACTAAATATATGAGGTGTCAGAGAAAAAACGCAGAAAGAAAATCCTTAGAAAGAAAATCCAGAAAGAAATACCTTTTTGATGTTTTCTTTCTTGATGGTTGGGCTCGGGCAGCATTAAAAGATAACCAATGGAGTAATTCGGCGAATTTTCCAAAATGGAGCTTATGGTGAGTTTCTGGCAACAGGTTGAATTTTGTATCAAGCAGAAATAACACATGTTAAAATAAAGATGGCTCCAATTAAAATTTTCTGCCGGTCGATAATAACCAATCAAGGAATGAAACACCACAGAAGTTAAATCGGTAACAAACGGTATCGTACGTTCAAGATAATACCAAGATAGTAATGATAATCCAAAATATAATAATGGTGAGCCAAAAGGTAAAAATGGTGAGCCAAAAGTAACACCCTGAAAATTTAAACTTGACAAATGTGGTTTTAAAGTTATCAAACATACCTCAATAATGTTGTTAGAGGGTTTTGTAATTAATAATTTTAAGCGAAGTAATGTAAATGGACTACTTTCATCCTTCAACAATGAAGACCATGCTACTTCCCAAAAATGGTGCTTATTAAAGCTGGAAAACAGGAAAAATCCGAAACTTAGTAACCCATATTAATCCCAACAACTTGGATGAAAATAACACTATGTTTCACAATAAATTGATTAACTACAACGTCCAAATAATATTACTTTACTTAAAAATTTTTGGAAGAAGCAACTTTTTCGAATGGCAAAACTGAATTGGAAAAATGTGCGTTTTATCAATGCTGATAAACATTTGTTAAATGTATTAAAATCAAAATTTGATTTGGTATGCCACCTTTGGAAAATTATTGAAATAAAATTAAAGAAATCTGTAATTACTTCAAATTCTTGATTCAACCAGCTGATGAGTCCATTTTTTGTTATTTAATGTATCAGTTGCGTTGGTTATTTTAAATTTCAAGTTATTAAATCACACATTTGTGATTGACATGCACTGGGTGAATTATTTTGCTTCACAAAAGTTGTTGCCTGTCGTATTACTTCGATTTTGTTTATACACTTGCGGAGCTCCTGCTCTTTTAATTTTGTTAAATAAACGTCCTAGTTTTACTCGTCAGAGTTTTATTTTTTTATTACTTTCAGGAAAGCGAAAGAACAAAATAAGTTATCCATACTTCCGACTCTTGCCACCGCTAACAGCAAAAGTTAGTTTATGCGAACACCAGGATACAACACTTTATTATAAATTTAGGTTTTTGGGAATCGAGGAATCTCAGATTAACGAACAATCTCATTTCAGGATTCAAACTATTGAAGGCTTTGGAGATCGACAAATATAGAAAGACCTTTATATCTAACAATCTTTTTAATGAACAGATTGACACGACGAGTACGCTACTGTGCAGACTTACAGAACTGAATGTACTTGAGCAACGCCCATGTTTCCACTCACGCATCGTATGATTTCAGCTGTCGTATTCGCCTGCTAAGAATGATAGTGACAAAAGTTCTTCATAGGTTATCGATGTCGGATACCTAATCCCGGTGAAGGTGTTACGAAAATTCCTTTTGTAACATTTTAAATCTTAAACATACGCATTCATTCAAACATTCGATACGCCCATGTGTAAATTTTATTTTGAGTTTGAAGTTGAACTGGTCTTAGGTGCACGTGATAACTTAAATCTTAAGATTTCTGAGTATCACAGCTGCATTGCATAGATCGGCAACTCTAAAAGACCTTTGTATCATTTACACGGGTATCATATATCAGTAGATTTGTGCCCTAAAACATTGAAGTAATAAATTTTAATATGTTAGGGTGGTTGTCGGGAGAATTGTTTGATCATTTTCCCCTTCTTTACTAATAACAACTTTTCCAAAAATAAAGAAGGCAGTCACGTAGATAGGCCGAAGTGGTCAACTTCGCTAGATTTTTGTGATAAATTAATTTAGATATTAGATTAAAGTAAATTAGTGAAAAGAGTTAGATTTGTATAGATTACCTAAGTTTGCCTGTCGGTCGATTTGAGTTAAATTTAAATTTCAAGTAAAACTAAAGTTGATGCCGCAAATCGCAACATTGTAAAAGTAAGATAAACATTAAATTTAAGTGCGATGCAACAATTAAACAATTGTTTTGGTGTGCTATTAAATGAATGTACAGTATAATAGCTATCTAATATTAGAAAATTAAATTAAAGGGTAGTCCTAAGGTGTTAAATTTAGTGACTAGTATACCCTCATCCATAACCAACTATATCGTCCCTCAATCAGCAATCCGTCATCGTCTTCAACTCATCAATAAGTGAAAGACAGTGAAGTGAACCCCCAACAAAGGGCCCTTATAGTGCGTACAACAATTAAACAAAGTGATTACCCCAAAGTTGGTAAGCCATAGTAAATTATAGACTCCAGTATATTTTTGTTTGTGTTAGTTTAAGTAGTTTAATTATATTTTTATTGCCGTAGATTTAACTATTGTAAATTTTAAATATTAGTCTGTAAGTTATTAGCTAGGTAATTTTAATTTTCTTAGTACTTGGTTTTTAAATTAATGAAATTTATTTTTTATCTTTTTATTAAAATCTAATACTTAAATTGGTCTTTTATTTTGCAAAGGATGGCAGGTCAAGGTATTAGTGAACCTCCTTCCCCCGGGAGGGTCTTCAGAATTTTAATGTTCCCGGCTTTTGCTAGCATGGGCCGTTCTAAATTTCCTTCAGAAATTTGGTTATTCTTACAAAGGAAACTCCGAAAGGCTAACGTGAGAGGTACTCTATAGAAGACGAATATCTGTCTCTCTCTAAGCCAAGGTGAGAGAAGTCGCGCCAAAGGCTGAATGGCGCCCGGAAGTCTACGGACGTCCCTAGCGATAACGGAGGGTAGGAGGCCCTTAAAAATCTCCAAACAAAGGGAAAAATATGAGCAAAACACGAAGAAAGAAGAGTTTACGATGCAGGGAGGATACCCCAGTATCCCCCAGTATCCCTTTGGTGATGGAGGTAAGAGAGTGGGTCCCACCTGATCGTCCAAGCAGCCAGACTGAGGCGCCAATTAAAGTTACTGGCGAAAATGAAAAGAAAAAGAAAGTACTCTTGCTAAATTGTACTGCCAAGACTGTTGGTCTTGGCCGGAAACACGCCAGTCGTGGCATCCCCGACAAGTCAGACTTTGGAGTCGAATGGTGACAACATTAAACAGATCTCAGGAGATGTTTAAAGAAATCAAGTATAAAAACACGCCCAAAGATGTGAAGCAGATCTTCATAGGACTGAGAAGCACTGCGAAACAAATAACACAGGAATTCGAGACCCAGGAGGACAAAGTCAAGAGCCTCACCGTAGAAAATAAGGCCCTGACCGACTCGCTGACTCGGATGGTAACTCAAACGGAGACCGATCGTGAGGAGTTAAACTTTCAGAAGCAAAAAATCGTTACGATCAAAGAGAGGACGGAAAAAGTTACAAAACCCGAACCTGAAAGAGAAAACGGCTTATATAAATAACAGAGAAGTTATTGGAAAAGAACACCCAAAACAGTAGAATATAACTAAGCTGCAGCAGGGCATAAGAAGTCTGAAGGAAAACTAAAAGCCAATGCGTAGAAATCGGCCACTTCAAACAAGGTCTGGAATATTGGAAAACGATATTTCCGGCACAGGACGTCCATGCACAAGTACAGGTCCTGGAGGACCTCAGAAAGTCGATAGGCAAGGTAAATAACGCGAATAACGCTCACCAAGAAGACAACGCGGCAACAGCGGAGGCGGTGCGACAGCAGACCAAGATTAAGGGAGGTGATCGCCGCTGCCAGTAATCTTAAAGAGATGGTGGGGCGACTGGACCGTCCTCTCCGGAGACGGTGGGTGCGAGGCTGGACCTGAGCCCGGTTCGGGAGGAGTTGGTCGCGCTAAAGGGGAACTGCGAGAAATAAAAGCAGAAATTCTAAATTCCACACGCAAGAAAAACGAAGAGAAGCAAGAACACGAAAAGAGGAAACAAGAATACAAAGAGAAAGAACGTGAGGAGATCATTGCGGGTTTAAGGGAGACCAGAGATACCGTTAAAAATACGGAATTCAACACGCCATTGCTCCAGGACACTTTAAGGAGACTGGAGGGAAATATATCTCAAACTACGTTACCCCAAGAGCAATTGAGGGTCCTAGAGGCGGTCAAGCCCAGCCGAACAGGAACGGTGAGAAATCCCACCTCCCCTTTGAACCCTGTATCCTGAGGAGACGGCGTCGAACATCTCAGACACGTAGGAGGCGGCGAAGCAGAGCGAAAGTTTCGGGAACCGCCGAGATCAAGGATGGTGTAAGCGCTGAGTTGATTAAGTATGGGAGATACCTTGCACGGGAGAATATACGAAATTATAAAACAAATATGGGCAGAAGAGGTAATGTCACAAAAATTGAAGGAAGGAATTATAGTAACAATAAAGAAGAAAGGAAACGCGGAACTATTTGATAACTATAGAGGTATAACGCTGTTGACTACCACATACAAAGTACATATTGTCCACAGTGATAAACAGAAGATTAAAAGAGTACACAAGAGATATAATCGGAGATTATCAATATGGTTTTGTAGAAGGAAAGTCGACAGTAGATGCTATATACATATATATTGAAACAGATAATAACGTATGGTGAATAAAATACGAACTAGTATAGAATAAACAAAAACATGTGCAAAAAAAAATTATTTTAAATTAAGTTTTATTTATTTTTTATGCTTCCATGTTAAAGAACACTTACAAAAAAAATTGGCTCCGTCGCGATTTGTTTTCCTAATTTTCTTTGGTAGTTCACTCATTGACCTCTGAATACCCTTTGTATTTGTGGTTTTCAGCTCCTTTTTTATTTATAGAATTAAGGAATCAACATTTTTAGCTCTGTATCCGTTTTCGTAAACTTTTCTTTTCAGATTAGCCCAAAAAGTTTCAATAGATCGCAATTGTGGAACATTTGGGAGGTTCATTTTCTTTGGCTCAAGTTCTATTTTTTTATTCTTCAAATTCTCTATTGTGGATTTCGCGTTATGTGAGGACGCCAAATCCGGTCAAAAAATTATTTTTCTTTTGATAATATTTTTCGATAAAATTGCTAAGTGCTGGAACACATTTTTCGTTGTAAACTTGGGCATTCATAGCTACACCACCTTTAAAAAAACTGCTTCGCTGACACCACGTTCGCTTATGGCTAACCACAACAAAACTTTTCCTGGAAACTTTGTCTTACAAATAAATTTAGCTTTTTTGGTTTCTTTGTGACTGGAAGACTCAAAATAATGTTTTGGCTGCCATTCATTTCCTTCCACGGTAAAATATGAGTCGTCATCCTTCACGCATTTGTACTCTGATGAGCAAGAAAAGTAATTTCTGGACAGCTCGCGTAACCTGCATTTATACCCTTCTGTTGTGTTTCAGCAGTAAATGGTGCTATTTTTTTCTTCTTTTTCTGGACTCCCATCGATTCTAAATATTTCTTAATTGTGTTTTTGTCAAAATTATATTTCTTACCCAATTGGCGATAAAATTTACACTGCAACCTGCTGTTTCACTTTTTAGTTTTAACCGAACTTTGGAGTCTTGCAAACTACATTTCCAACCTAATCCACATTTTCTTTCAATTGATTTATTATTCTTAAATAAGTTTATTGTCGTGTAGATAAATTTTTTTGAAACCCATGTCCTTAAAATGCCTAAAAATTCTTTTTAATTTTGTTTGAATTTTCTTCACAAAATTTACAAATTAATTTGTGGCGGTTTAGCACGTTTAGTGTCATTTTCATAACTAATTTTTAACTGACCAGAGCAATCTTAGTTTTGTTTTTATAAATAGACAGTACAGTTAACTTTGCCGTGTTTTTGTTTTTGTAAGAGTATTGTGTCGTTTTTTAATAACAGTGTTGTACGCGTTCGTATTTCATTCACCATACGTTAGAAAAAGCTACGAACATAATATAGACTTACACTTAATATTTATAGACTTCTGACACGCCTTCGACAAAGTAGATAGGAACGAATTAATAAAGATTTTGAAAGAACTGGGAATTCCGAACAAATTAATAAGACTGACATACATGACCCTCGAAAATACTACGGAAAATAATACTATGTGTTAGAGTACCAGATGGAGAAACAAATGACTTCATAATTAATAGTGGAGTAAGACAAGGAGATGCGATGTCTTCGACCCTGTTTAGTGTGGTATTGGAAAGGATATTTAGAAAAGTGCAATTTGCGAAGAAAAGCCTGCCCACCTGTCACATTTGGTAATCAACTGATCCCACTGACCGAGGAGGTGAAATATCTAGGAATCCACTTAGACCAAAGATTAACGTGGGCACAACATATAGGAACCAAACGAAAACAACTAAACTTAAAGTTGACGAAGTTCTACTGGCTGATCGGAAGAAACTCAGAATTGTCTCTACAAAATAAATTATTGATATACAAAACAATATTCAAGCCTGTCTGGACGTATGGGCTGCAGCTCTGGGGGACAGCAAGTGCCACACATATTAACAAAATTCAAGCATTTCAAAACAAATCACTGAAGATCATAGCAGGGGTTCCCACATACTATCCCAACAATGTAGTTCATGATCAGTTAAAAATGCCAACAATTCAGGAAGAAATAAGGAAACAATGTGAGAAATACCAATACCGGCTCATAGACCACCCAAACCCATATGCAGTGAACTTACTAACCCCCTCCCCTCTCCCATATTGAGACGACTCAAGCGACGTGATCCATTTGACCTAATACAAAGTGAAAACTAGTGATTTCGGCCGGAAAACATAACGTAACCTGCAAAGCAGGATTTTGTATATTGAAAAGAGTGAGCCACTGGGCAATCTCTTCACATGTCCCATTCTTCTGACCTACAGTGTTGCTTATTGTTATTTTAACAGATTGTAACTATTCCAAGGATTCAATAAAAAAAAGCCTACATTATAGCAAAATAGACCACATTAACGAAGCTTTATTTGATGTCTACACATCCATGGTTGAATGTCTACATAAAGCCGAAATTGATATATACATGAATGAAATGGAAGACATAAAATCTACTTTTATACAACAAGATCAATGCAGAAAGAATGACAAGCTAAAGAACCTTAAAAAAGGAAAAACACAATATCTACATAACAACAAGCCACCCAATACATACCATAAGTTCCACAATAGGTTTACTAACATCAGTAACATAAACTTCACAAAGAAAGAGATTGATATCCTCAATAAAAAACATAAATATGCCCCACAACAAACACGAATAAACCTGGTGAATACAGCTATTGATATGGATACAGTTATTAAGTGGAACAGCAATGAAAACAAATTCCGGGAACTGTACGCACAATATATGAAAGCGTACGGCATTCCTGACGACATGAATATCGATCTGAGGTTCTGCGCCCAACAACTCAGCGCGGACCACATCCTGAAGTTGTAAAATGTGAGAAGCGCCCAGGCAGGATATATGAGACCCTTTGCCAGAGCCTTCTAAAGAAAAGCGGAATTTTTAAATTCCAAGACGAAAGCATCCCCAACGAGAAAGTAGATCCGGTGACAGCAAGTGAACGTCCACACCGCTAGAAGAGCTTACGACCTGCTCGCGGTGACGGTTCGGTAGCTGCCTACAAAGATCTTTTAAGAGACGCCACGGGCAGACCAGCAATCTACCTGCCCCCCACCATAAAAGGCGTCCAAGGCAGCGGGTGAGAAAAGGGGTTCGTCGAAGTAGAGATAGATGGAATAACGTTCATCAGCAGTTATTACTTCACTGCGGACACCTTAGACGAGTTCATCAGGCAACTGGATCTGCTGAGCACCCTGGTCAACCACTGGACAAGGATGAAAGTGGTTGGCGAGGATTTCTACGTCAAGTCGCCGGAGTGGGGCTCCCCGAAAGAAGACCCCCCGAGACCATGCGCTCGTAGACATCTTGGGCCTCATGGACCTTTGGAGTGGCCAACGTAGAAAACACGTCGACAATCGTTGGCAGGGGCGCAAGATCGATCGTTAGACGTCATCCTGGCTTCAACGACGCACCTCCACAGGATAACCGGTTGGGAAGTTCTGAGCACCTAGAACTTCAGCAATCACCAGTAGTTGGTTTACAACGAGGGGGGGGGGTCAGCACACGTAACAAACGGGGAGCTTCCTAGAGAATGGGCGGCGCGCAAGCTGAACGTCGACAAATTCAGATGCGCTTTCGAGATCCAGACCAGAGACCTCCGAGAACACGAACCCGGAGAACTCATTGGGGCAATAAGCCGGGCTTGCGACAAGGCGAAGCTTAGACAGGCCGACCAACGCAGACCATCAGTCTACTGGTGGACGCAAGAAATTTCCGAAGCCAGAAAGACAGCCACTAGGCTCAGGCGAAAAGCCCATAGGCAACCTGCTAGAACCCTCACAAGAACCGAGGCATATCGTAGATACAAAAAGGCAAAAAAGGAGCTCGACAAACTGATCGACCGCAGCAAGCGAAACTGCTGGCTCGAGCTCTTTAACAAACTGGAAAAAACCCCCTGGGGCCTGGGCTATAAATTAGCCCAAAAGAAACTAAGAGGTCAAAAGGGTCCCGGACTATTACCCTGTTCCGCCAACATAATAACGCTTACAGGGAACATCGGATGGACCTTCCTCAGAGACCAGATGAGAGTCAAGGCCCGCTTAACACATTCAGTATGCATGAACCGAGGGAAGCAGCAGCGGCCAAAATCCCGACAGACAAAGCCCTCGGACCAGATTTCGTACCGGGAAAGATGGTAAAAGAGGCGGTAAAGGCGGCCACTCATTTAACAGCGCAGTGTGGCGGCACATCTTGACGGCGCTGAAGGAACGAAGAATTCAAGCGGAAACATTCAACATCTTAGTAAGCTACCTCAGCGAGAGAACATTACAACTGGGCCTGCAGGACGAAGCAGAGGGCGCGTCGGTCTCAATCACGAGTGATGTACCGCAAGGTTCGGTGCTTGGATCCACTCTCTGACGAAGTAAATCTGATCATATTTGGTGACGATATAACAATGGTCGTCGAGGACAAGAACGGAGACAGGGTAAACAACAAAGCGAACGAGGCCATAGCTATGGTTGCCTCTTAGGCTCAATCACGAGGTCTCGCGCTTGTTCCGGAAAAATCCGAAGCCGTGGATGTATGCGAAAGATGCCGGGAGCCTATGGTCGAACTCAAGCTGAATGGTAACCCGATTACTCTAAAAAACGAGATTACCATCCTTGAAGTGGTGGTGGACAGACACCTTAGTTTTACCCCACATACAAGGCCGTCACGATGAAAGCGATGGCGGAAGCAGCATCTCTTGCCCATCTCATGTCTGACATCAGCGGATCGAAAACCAAAATGAGAAGAACCCTAGGATTGGTCACGCAATCAATCCTACTGTACGCCCCCACCGATCTGATATACAGCAGTTGATCCCGCAAAATATGGAACAATGGGGAATAAAGACCGTTTGCAGAGCATGGAACGTAAAATGGCGCTTAGAATAGTGTCCGGATTCCGAACAAGATCCGCGGACGCCTCTTTGATCCCCGCCTCCTTGCCCCCAATGAACCTAACGGTGCGAGAAAGGGCAAGGAAATAAGATGAGCACAACGGTAACGGGAGTGAAGTGATCGAGGAGCGGCAGTCTCGTTGTAGCGCCTCCGAAAACGGCCGCTGGACGTATCGGCTCATACCAGACATTCGTGTGTGGGTCGAGAGAGGGCTCGGTGAGCTGACGTTCCATCTTACACAGCTGCTCTCCGGCCACGAATGCTTTAATGCATATTTATTCCGCTTCAAACGGTTAGTGCGCGACACCGGCCGAGACCCCGGAGCACACCTTTTTCAAGTGCTGGGCGCTGAGAAAGGTAGCGGCAGCTCTTTTCGCTGAAACTATGGGAACTACTCGCCCCCGATAACATCATCCAGCACATGTTAACATCAGAGAAGAGTTGGAAGAGGATTGAAAACTATATCACCTCGATCCTCAAAACAAAAGAACAGGCTGAGAAACTGGAACAAGCCGCAGTCTAAAAAGAGACAATCCGATCGTCACACAACTATGAAATAGAGACCAGTCGCTCAACAAGAACCGGATGATATGGAAGCAGGCTGATAACCTTCACAGCCGTCCACAGGGTAGACGGAAGTAATGCTGAGAAGCGAATCCTTTTCCCCTATGGTAGGGGGGGGGTGAGTTTAGTGGGTGAAACCCCGCATTCCCGGTTCAAACCAAAGTCTTTGACTCTCCGAGATCGGGTATTTAATCCCGGTGGAGGAAGGAAGTCTGCAGGGTTAACGTGGAAAGGTAACTTCGTGGGGACGAACGTCTGTCTCCCTCCAAAGCCAAAATGAAGGAAGTCATGTCGAAGGTTGCATGGCGTCCGGGAGAATACGGGCGTCCCTAACGATAACGGAACGTAAGCGGCTCTCCCAAAAACTCCAAAAAAAAAGCAAAATAAGCTTGACGCATCCAGCAAGCAGCCAGACTGATGCGTACATAAAGCAACTGGCTAAAAAGAAAAGAAGAAAGCACGGTGAAAAAAGCAGTGGTACCAAAATTGTCTTTCTCGGCAGAAAACTCGCCGGCTGGAACAGATCGCAGGAGATTTTCAAAGAAACAAAATATAAGAACACGGCAAAGGAAGTGAAGCAGGTCTTCACGGAGCTGCGGGGTGCTGCGAAACAAATAAAGCAGAAATTTGTAACCAAGGATAGCATGATGTAACATACGATCGAGGCGATCGAAGATAGGGCCCAGAAAGTCCAGAAATCTGAAGAGAAAAACAACGAAAAGATACGAGAGAAAATTGCGTGGTGCTGGTGAGCGAGTCAAATTACGCTCGGGTACCGGCCGAGAAGTCGATCGCTAACGACAGAGGTGACGCAGCAATCTGGCTGGCCGATAGGCGCACGGCAAGACAGTTCTAGGCAAGAGTCGACTACCCCTGATTCGAAAACACTTTTTCCTGTAGAAATGGCTGTACAAAAAGAAAGAACAGAAAAATAAAAGCTTTTTAAGGTGAGAATCAATGTTGT
Source organism: Lycocerus yunnanus (assembly GCA_036346125.1). Lineage (NCBI taxonomy): Eukaryota > Metazoa > Arthropoda > Insecta > Coleoptera > Cantharidae > Lycocerus > Lycocerus yunnanus. The sequence continues at coordinate 17,091 of JARFIX010000196.1, forward strand.
CGGACTTGTAATAAGGTCACAATTTAATTTTGGAAATTACAATTTTCCCATAAGAAATACCATCATGTAAGTGTATTATTGAGTAATAAAACGCCAAACATGGAAAACATTCTGTTGACGTATGCTGTGCCTGGGTTGACAGTGACTAATGGTGGGGAGATATCAGTCGCTACATGACATTTGTCGCGTCAACTACCATACTTTTCGAATTGAGGGAACTTGGGGGATGTTTTTAGTAAGTAAAGCCAGAGGATCGCGTTGGGTGTGGAGAGTAAGTTTTGACAGCGCAACTACACCAAGAAACGAATTTACACAAAAAGTGATTTTTTTCCAAAATTTGTTGTCCGATCACAAATTTTATTTTTTTATTTGTTAATTAGGCCCTCATACTTCATAATTCGTTGTAAAAAATGAGATTCTGGTATCTTAAATGTTGCCACAACCCATTTTAATTTCGATGGGCGGGGTTACACTTCACAAAAGCCAATGATAAAATTACATTCCAAATTAATTTTTAAAGTCGTTTTTTAATCAAATTTGTGAACCGTCTGCAAATTTTATTTTTTAATGTGTATCTGGCATTATTATCTGTCATAATTTACAAAAAAAATGGTGAAAATCGTAATGAGGGTTAATCGACTTTCGTCCAGTTCTATTTGCTCGTTAGGCCTGGACCACCCTAACGTTGGCGACACTCCGACATTGCAAAAGGAAGGGTCCGCGTCAGTGGTGGTCGTGACCTTTGCCTTTCCCGACCTCCACTACAACATCCAAGCTTGGAGGGTGATGGACGAAGAAACCGGTAGCGATCATATATGCATCCGCTTCGATGTCAAACCCCTAAATCGAGCACCTCTGGAAACCCAGAACCAACAACGCAAAAAATAATATGGAACGTGCAGAGATTCGAGGCAGAAAAATCCAAGTCATAGGCAAATTTAATCACAAGAAACATCGACTCGGTGGAAAACCTATCGACGGCGCTGAGAAGTAGCTGCGAGAAATCTATGCCGCAAAGGACCTCAACTAGAGCTAAAAGGGTATGTCAGTTTTAAATTTTATTTTACCTTTGCCATTATAATGGGTAAGAATTTTTTACCACCTGGGAAGGTAGGCACAAGGGGCCCCTACCTGTCCCAAAAGTTTCTTCCAAGCTCCCCTTCCCACCAAGTTCTGTGGGAGGCATTTTTTCTTAGTGAAACAAATGTTCAAATCGCTATTACGAGATAATATGTTGATTTTAATAAATAAATGCACCTGCAATTACTGTTTGCTGTAAATTGCTTATGAAGAAACATCATTTAAATTATAAATTGAGTTTTTTCAAAAGTATAAGGTCAGATGAAATATCCAAATAAACGGTTAATTACTTGAATTTTTTTAGATAATTTATAAATAAAATTTTAACTTAAGACCTCATGGCATGTGGGAAATTCTTAACCGAAAATAAATAAGGTAGTAAGTATAGAGATTTTCAAATCTAACAGAATGAGGATTAGGGATAACGCCCGAAGATTTTGATAACAAACTCGTTTGCGAAAAGAGCAAAAGTTGGCCTTCCCCTGGTGGGTCTTGTTATCTCTGGGGTTGCATACGAGCCGCCCCATTGACCACTCCCGGTTGTGCCTCTGTTTTTGTTCTTCCTCTGTTCTTTCTTCGAAGAAGTCGGTCAGTTCTTTCGCGGCCAGTAAAAAGAATCTCCTGTTTAACCCGTCCGGCGTGTTCGGATCGTAGGCGCGCACATTTTGTCGTATTCGTCGATGGTTAAGAGGCGCGCCGACGTCATCCGCTTTTCCGGCTGCGCCTGCAGCTTTTATCGGATCAGATCGCGCGCCTTTCTCGCTTCTCTGAACTCGGAGTCGGTTTGCGGGTTGATTGTCATTCCGAATTCTGCAATTTTAAATACTTTTTACTTACTCCTCTTTCCCTACTTACCCTCTCGCCCTTACTTTTATACATGAATTCCTGCACCTGCGCTGTCGTGCAGTTGTAATGTTGTTTGACGGTGGCTTCCTTGTACTCGCCACCGTCCTTCTTGCGCATGTTAAAGTCGTGAGAGCGTAGCCCCTCCGTCACCTCTTCCTTCGTAGTTTCCGCGTTCAATACCACCCCCTTCTCACTGCAAAAGTCCATGAACGCCCGCCACCGACACTTCTTACAGTAAGCCGTCGACTTCGGCACTCCTCCTCCAGCGCCTCGTCCATGTCGGCGCCGCTCGCGTCCCCCCACCTGCTGTACCCCGGTGTACTTATCTCTCCGCGTGGTTTTTGCACTTTTGGTTTTTTAATTTCTCCCCCTGCCGCACTTTCCACGTCCTGTACGCGTCCTTCCGCATTTTCCACGCACTGTACGCGTCCTTTCGCACTTCTCCCGTCACTGTCACTATCGGCGTCCATTTCGCTCACTCCCTCACTTTTTTTCGGCCATCCGCATCTTCCTGCTCCTTAGGGTTCTGGTGAGCTGGTAAGCGGGCTACTTCCGCCGCTTCCATCGCTCCAACTGTTTCCGAACTCGTCGGCCACGCTTTCACTTTCACTTACTCGCACGTCCGCACTGCTTGCCTGCTGCCGTCCTAATGCGCTTCGATCTGTCTTCGTTTCCCTTCCCCACATCGATTTGCCGTTCATGCCCGCTTCGTGCTTCGTCGCTCGGAGGGGACTTACCCAGCGCACAAACGTCGTACGCGCAAACAGCGCCCCGAAAAACTGCTACTAGAACTATCCCACTCACCTTAACCAAGTAAGCAAACCCCCAGGCAACATAAGCAAAAGAGGCGATTAGGAAGGTTATACTTTAGTCACAAGAAAACGCAAGACATCAGAACCCAATCAAGAAACTTCAAAACGAAAACACGAAGGAAAGCCCGGAAGCCCTCATGATCAAGGCAACGGCAACAGACGTTAAAAAAAATCGACGCAATTAAACAGGCGGTAAAATCAAATCAAGAGACGCCATGGGTCAAGGCCATGCGGCAAACCAACAATGGCGACATACTGGTCGAGCTGGGGAGGAACCAGCAAGTTAAACAAATGGCATCCAAGTTACGAGAGCGGCTGTATCCGGAGGACGTGAGAGTCCTATCGGGCACTATGAGAACTTTCGCCATTCGCGATATTGAAGAGGATGCCACTCTCGAAGAAGTGAAGGCAGACCTGGAAGAAGCAAGGGCATGGGGGGTACCTAATTGTCAAGGAACTCCGCGCATACTTTCAGAGTACGCAAATTATTAGAGTCCAGACAAGGAGTGCAGCGGTGGATTGGTTTGAAACAATCCGCACGTGAAAATCGGCATCGTCAACAGATGTCGCGTTAAAGATCTAATCACCCAGCGGTGTTACAAATTCTGAGAATTTGAAAAAGAAAATTAAATTAATTTCTTTTGTTCATTTAGTACAAAAAATTTAGGATTAAGTATTAGCCTTCAATTTTACGTATAAGGTTACAAAATTAATTTTATCAAAGAACAAAAGTTAATTTAAATTGAAATGTTTTTAGAAAATTGGAAAAACTATAGGTAGGTACTCCGCTTAAATATTTTTATTTTAACTTTCAGATACGGGTAGCCCTAAAGTAGTTTAATAAAATATTGAATGTAGTTGATTTGTATGAATAAAAAGTGATAATATATTTTAATTTTTGAAACATTGGAATAGATTGAAATGATACTTATATAATTTATACAAGAACAAAAATATATTTTCATCTGGAGCTGAAGTTATTTCACAAATAACACACTAAAAAGACATCTAAGTTCTATAGTGTAATCCTATATGGAGTGCAGCCATTGATTATAAATTTGGGAAAGATACGCAATCTTGGAAAAAATTAGGTATTTCGAAATATAGAAGACTTCGTTCTTTTCTTGTTCTACACTCGAGGTATTTCAGTATTAAAGCCATAAATAATTTGGAAACCGTGAAATGTAATTAAGAGATTCAATGCACTACTTCTCCTTTTTCAGAATAAAATAAGGTACATAGTTTATCTTAAATTGGCTCATCTTTCTCACATTTATAATCAATGGCAAGTATCATATAAAATTCTAATGATATTAAATTCAAAATAATTAAAAAAATTTCTTTAGTTGGTACCGTTCACTACTTCACAAATAATATGCACAAAAACAAGAAGGATCGGGATAAAATATCAAAATGTAAGTAAATATGTAATATATAAAACTTATAAAAGACGGCGGACAACGCGTCTGTATAGAGGTATTTTAGAACATGAGAGAATTAAATTGTTAGAAGAAGTTTACAAAAGCGCTTTGTCCATCGAAAACACAAAAGAAGAAGCTTTAAGGATAATTCCGATTTAGAAGAATGGCCATGGAGCAATTGTCGAAATGTAAGAGTGGCTTCCCAAAAACCAGATAAGGGCGTGATATGAGGTATGGCAAAATCATATCTTTAGAAGAAATTTTCAAGGGCGCTTTGCTCATAGAAAACACGTAATCGTTGATTTATTCGTTAGATTAGATTGAACAGATTGTGAAAAGAATTTCATTTAACAATAATAATTATAGTTTTTATTTGAATTTCGAAGAGCCATCTCGGAATATTTAATTATATTTCTGTGCGAAATGTTGGTCCGAACAATTTTGAGTTGAAGTTGTGCAGTAACAAAGGTCAGTCATCATTCAGTATTTGTTAGTGTAAATTATGAAGCTCAACGTGTCATACGAAAAAAAAAAACTACAAAGTTACAAGTCAAAATAAATATCGAGAATCAGAATTCATCCAATCGCGCTGTGGCGGAGCTCCCCAATAGATACAGCTTTGTATTGGAAAGCAAATATCTCACACGGTTTACAGCACGAAACTTAAAGCTTATTAAACATATAACAGACACCAGCAAAGCAAATCTTTGTATATTTCAAATTCAAAATACTCCTGTACATATATGTGAATTAAGAGGTTCCTCAAATAATATAGAAAAGCACTAAGTATAATTGCTGAGAAAATTCCCAGGCAAATCTCGAAAGTGTTATTGCCACACCGTCGCCAATAGCTGAATTTCAAGAAAACCAAGTACTAGAAATTCAATTTCTTGGTTTTGACACCAGGACACTTCTTTGTTCAAATTTGCTCACATAGCAATTATTTAAAACTAACAAGAATTAATCAAAGATTAAACAAAAATACGCTCAAGAAGGAAATACATTAACCGAGTCGGAAATCAAAGTTCAAAATGTATGTGCGGCTTTACACGACGGAACTGGTATAGGGCCAACATAGTTTCTTGTGAAGCAATAATTATGGTTCGCTTATTGGATTACGGGAGGACTGTAATGGCAGCCCCGGTGATTTAAGAAAATTACTACCCGAATTTGATAATATTTCTTTTCAAGCTGTGGAATGCAAATTTCATAATTTGGAACCCGCTGAAGATAACGAATGGTGTATGGAAGCTTGGAATTTCATGAAACTGATCAGTGGCAATTCCAATCAGATAATACTAAAGAGTTTAGATTCTGATGGAATCTTAAAAGTAGAACTTCTTTCATTCCATTCACGATTTAATAGGTGGAATTCCATTAACGCAGTATTAAATAAAAAAGGATATGCTAAGTTTGAGATCCATCCTTTGGAAAGCATGGAAGATGACAAATGTGAAATTCCCTCGGAAGACGAAGCAAGCAATGATGAAGCCTAACCAGGTTTGAGCCAATTATATTGATTATACTGTATATTTGTATATAAAATTGATTGAAGTCGTCGATGAACACAAACTTCGTTTGTTTTACGAAAAACGCATGGGAGCTGAAGTCGATGCTAGCCCATTAGGTGAAGAATGGAAAGGGTACGTGGTAAGAATTAAAGGTGGAAATGATGAGCAAGGTTTTCCTATGAAACAAGGTGTTCTTACCAATGGACGGGTTCGATTACTGTTGTCTCAAAGTCATTCGTGTTACAGACCACGCCGTACTGGTGAACGAAAACGTAAATCTGTTCGGGGATGCATCGTGGATGTAAATTTAAGTGTTTTGGCCCTTTCCTTTCGATTGTAAAAAAAGGCGAACAAGAAATTGCAGGATTAACCGATAAGACTGTACCACGCAGGTTGGGGCCGAAAAGAGCTTCCAACATCCGAAAGCTCTTCAATTTGACCAAGAAAGATGATGTTCGGCAATATGTTATTAAAAGACCTCTACCCATCAAGGAAGGCAAGACTCAGAAGTTTAAGGCACCTAAAATTCAACGTTTGATTACGCTTGCCTTGTTGCAACGCAAACGTCATCGCTTGGCTTTGAAGAAACAACGTTGTCTCAAACGAAAGGCTGCTGCAGAAGATTATGCAAAATTGTTGAGCAAATACAGGAAGAGCAGCAAGAAGCAGAAACACTAATTTTTTAATTTTTTTTGATTTTATAAAATGTCACGTTTTACTGATTGTTTTAATATACGGGTGATATAAAATAAATAAATAAATTTTGTTAGCATCAGTACTAACGACACAAGAATCGTACATTTTCAACTCCACGAAGACTGTAAAGGAAAAGAAAAACCCACTAGTTAGTAAAGTCACACAAAATTCATCCCAATGACCCATATTAAGGTTTACATCTAAGTAACTACTTCCTATAACTTTAGAATTTAAAATCAACAGTTGAAACCATCAGTAGGAACAGCATATTCAAATGCTCCTTACAAATCAACTCAAAACCGCAAAGAAAAATGGCAATAAGAGTCTGCTCGGCCTACAGAACAGCGTCAACAGAAGCACCGTTGGTTTTGGCAGGAATGCCGCCTATCGACCTGCTAGCCGCAGAGAGGGCTAACAACCACGACTGCATGCACGACAAATCCGAAAGAGAAACAGAGAGAGAGAGAGAGAGGATGAGGCAAAAGTGGCAAAGCAGATGGGAATCCAGCCCAAAGGGAGCATGGACCAGGCTCTTTATTCCAGATATAACACCTTGGCTGGATAGAACACACGGCAAAATAGGATTCCATCTGACCCAGGCACAGACCATTCACTGCTGCGATATCAGAGGTTGTACTCCGCACATATAATTTATAAAACATATACACTTAAGGGTAAATTGAAACGAAATAACTGTGAATTTTGTCAAGTTTTTACAAAATTATTTTCCTGTGTAAATCTTAACCCTACGAGGCGCCACCTAGACTAGACTTAAGTTGAATGGACTATAGTTATTGATTTCATAAAAAGACGTGCTAGAACCTATAATTTACATAAAACATAATTGAATTCGGTTGAGTCGAGTACCGCTGGTGATATAGATGTGATTTGGATTTGTGAATTTAAGACGAGAGAATGAGGAATATAAGATATTGAAGCGATAGAAAAGACCAAGGGAAGTCTAGAGTCAGGATACAAAGTTGGTAGAAGGATGAAAGCACTGTTTGTACAGAATTTATATGTTATATAAATTTATATGTTAACCTGATTACCAGTTTTGTATTGTGCTAACCTCGAGTAAGCGGAGAAATTGTTCTAGCGTACTGAAGGGCAACCAAAAATTAAAATAAGAAAATATAGCATAGGTACCTTCGAGAGGTTGAGTTGGGTGATTGTGCTGTACGCGAATAGAAATAAAATCGTGAAAAAGAATTAAAAGAAACATATAAAATAAAAATTGTAAACTCCAATGTAAGGTATTTTAATAATAAAGGTTTGGAATAGAGATATATCCCTACAAAAACTACAAATTCTAATTGAACGAGGATCTGGGACAGTTCTTCAACCAAATCAATCGCATTCGCCAAAATATAAAATTTACCCTAGAATGCGAAACTAATCAAAAATCAATTATCTCAATCTTTTTATAATCAGAAATTTACAGGGTATCGATTTTGATATATATAGAAAACCAACGACGACGGATTCTCTGACACCCTATACGTCCAAACACGGCATAAAACACAAGTTTGCTGCTTTCCATGCCCTTGTCGACAGAGCAATGACCCTTCCGTTAAAAACCAAAACTTCAAAAAGAAATCACCATAATTAAGCAGATAGCTTTTAGTAATGGCTTTCACGAAAAAATATAAATAAAATAAGTCTTTGAAATATAAATACCCATACTTTTACCACAAAATTAAAAACGAAGATAAAATATACAGAAAAGTAGATTTTCAAGGACCCACAACAACAAGAATGCGAAACACTTACAAGGGCTTAATATCACACTCGCCGAAAAACGAGTGATAAACTCATTCAGCTACTAACCAACAATCGCAGATATGTAGATCCCTTGTCATGTAGTGGTGTATACCAGATATTTTGTGAAGACTGTCCCAAAACATACATTGGAGAAACCGGCAGAGATATAAACACTAAAATTAACGAACACTTCAGTGAAAATTCAAAACGAATTTTGGTATACATCTGCGGCAGGAAGATCGTTCAGGCACCGGAACAGTTACACATGACAGTAGAGGATTTCATAAATAAGGGGAAAGCAAATACAAGTGGAAGTGGTAGATGCTTTCAAAGTTGGAAAATGGAAGGAAATGTAATGTTGGTAGCGAAACTGAAAGGCTTCAAACAATCATTCGACAAAGTGAACAGAAATGAATTAAAAGAGTAATGTAAGAAAAGGAATACCAAATAAACTGAGTAATCTAACACAGATTACGCTAGAAGACACAACAGCGTGTGTCAGAACGACAAACGGAACAACAAAGAATTTCACAATACACACAGGGTGCGACAAAGAGACACAATGTCATCGACGCTCTTCAACATGGTCCTGTAAACGATAATAAGGAAGATAAAGATTAGCGGCACAATAATTAACAGAGAGGTACATACAAATAATTACATATGCCGATGACGTGCTAATAATACCCAGAACAGAGCAAAATTAGTGAAAATAATTAGAAAAATAAAAACGAAGCAATAACGATGGTACTTAAGATAAAACAAGAGAAGACTAAATATATGAGGTGTCAGAGAAAAAACGCAGAAAGAAAATCCGAGCTGGTAGTTGACAAAGAGGAGTATGAAAAGGTGCATGATTTCAGCTATCTGGGAGTCCAAATCAATAATAAGAACAAGAAACGACAAGAAATAGAAAGTAAACTCCAACAGGGAAACCGGGCGTATTTCCCGAACCCATAACTACTAAGGAGCGGGAATTTATCGAGAAAAACAAAGATAAAAATGTACAAGACCCGGATACACCCTGTAATTACATATGCGACGAAAACAGCATATTTAAGTAAAAAAGAAGAAAATCAAATGAAAATATTCGAAAGGAAAACATTGAGAAAAATATTGGGTCCGGTGCGAGAGAATGGTCAACAAAACAGACCAATGACGAAATATCAACAAAAATGGGTAATGAAGACATGGTGAAAGTAACAAGTCAAAAGAATAAGTTAATTTGGCCACGTCATGCGTCATAAGGAGAAAATGCGACAGTGAGAAGAATCGCAGAATAGGAACCCACGGAAAACCGTACAAGAGAAGAACCAAATTTGGGATGTATGGCTAAGTAACGGAAGATTTAAGAACAATGAACATCGGTGGTTGGATAGAAAACACGGAAGACAGACAGTTTTGGAGAAAAATTGTACTGGGGCAAAGACCGATGATAAATTATACAATGAAATTTTAAGTATATGAGGACTAATCCACCTCAATAAAATGGATATGTAAAGTCTCACTGAGACAGTCAAATTCTTACAAGAATAAAAGACTTATTATTATTATAATTGACTATTGTCAATCTGTCGTTTACTTATCATTTTAAATTTAGCGGTAATAGTATGTTAAAAAAATATTATCTTAAATTACAAGGTATACTCGTAACTTAATAGTATATTATGATACCATGTGCCACGTAAATAAATAAAATTAAAATTATCTTAGTCAGAAAGATGGATGGATTGCCCTCTTGGCTAGCTCGTAAAGGCAAGAGATACAAGAATAGGTTAAAACGCTAAAAGCAATGAGCTGGTACTTTTTTGCGATCGAAAAATCTATTATACGGGGGGAAAACTAAAAGTTACGCTCTGAAGAGCAAGTCGGTAAGATAATACTGGGTGCCACGAAGTTTCAAGACCACCCCGTATACGTAAAATCAACAGTCAACAAATAAACTTCAAGAAAAAGTAGTGACCAGGTCGACAGCTGTGAGTAGAGAGTATGTTGCTTGTTGTGTTTTCAGATTTAATTGTCAATAAAATATTTTACAGATAAACTTAGTATTGGGTAACTCTTTAAACGTAAAACGTAATAAAAATACAGTTTGCTGTAATCAATTTACAGTATTTTTCAGAAATGGTTAAATTATTAAATAAAAATTTGTTCAGTAGAACGGCCCAATAAATATTCGTCTCGCAATAAAAATTCAAATTTAACAAACAATAATTAACGGCACAAAACAAAGATCTTACCTTTTTGATGTTTTCTTTCTTGATGGTTGGGCTCGGGCAGCATTAAAAGATAACCAATGGAGTAATTCGGCGAATTTTCCAAAATGGAGCTTATAGTGAGTTTCTGGCAACAGGTTGAATTTTGTATCAAGCAGAAATAACACATGTTAAAATAAAGATGGCTCAATTAAAATTTTCTGCCGGTCGATAATAACCAATCAAGGAATGAAACACCACAGAAGTTAAATCGCTAACAAACGGTATCGTACGTTCAAGATAGTAATGATAATCCAAAATATAATAGTGGTGAGCCAAAAGGTAAAAATGGTGAGCCAAAAGTAACACCCTGAAAATTTAAACTTAACAAATGTGGTTTTAAAATTATCAAACATACCTCAATAATGTTGTTAGAAGGTTTTGTAATAATTTGAGCGATGTAATGTAAATGAACGACTTTAATCCTTCAATAATGAAGACCATACTATTTCCCAAAAAAGGTGCTTATTAAAGCTGGGAAACAGAAAAAATTCGAAACGTAGTAACCCATATTAATCCCAACAACTTGGATGAAAATAACACTATGTTTCACAATAAATTGATTAACTACAATGTCCAAATAATATTACTTTACTTAAAATTTTGGAAAAGCAACTTTTCGAATGGCAAAACTGAATTGGAAAAATGTGCGTTTATCAATGCTGATAAACATTTGTTAAATGTATTAAAATTCAAAATTTGAATTGGTATGCCACATTTGGAAAATTATTGAAATAAAATTAAAGAAATCTGTAATTTATTTCAAATTCTGATTCAACCAGCTGATGAGTCCATTTTTGCTATTTAATGTATCAGTTGCGTTGGTTATTTTAAATTTCAAGTTATTAAATCACACATTTGTGATGGACATGCACTGGGTTAATTATTTTGCTTCACAAAAGTTGTTGTCTGTCGTATTACTTCGATTTTGTTTATACACTTGCGGAGCTCCTGCTCTTTTAATTTTGTTAAATAAACGTCCTAGTTTTACTCGTCAGAGTTTTATTTTTATTACTTTCAGGAAAGCAAAAGAACGAAATAAGTTATCATTACTTAAGACTCTTGCCACCGCTAACAGCAAAAGCTTAGTTTATGAACACCAGGATACAACACTTTATTATAAATTTAGGTTTTGGAAATCAAGAAATCTCAGATTATCCAAACAATCTCATTTAGCATTCAAACTATTGAAGGTTTGGAGATCGACAAATATAGAAAGACCTTTATATCTAACAATCTCTTTAATGAACAGATTGAGACGACGAGTACGCTACTGTGCAAACTTATGGAACTGAATGTACTTGAGCAACGTTCATGTCTCCACTCACGCATCGTCGTATTCGCCTGCTAAGAATGATAGTGACAAAAGTTCTTCATAGGTTATCGATATCGGATACCCAATCCCGGTGGAGAGGAAACTCGGCAAAGCTAATGTGAAAGGTACTCTATAGGAGACAAATATCTGTCTCCTCCTAAGCCAAGGTGAGAGAAGTCGCGCCGAAGGCTGAATGGCTCCAGGAGTGTACGGACGTCCCTAGCGATAACAGAGGTAAGACGCTCTAAAAAATCTCTAAACAAAGAGAAAAATGAGCGAAAACACAAAGAAAGAAGAATTTACAATGCAGGGAGGGATACCCCAGTATCGAGCCCAGAAAAAGCTCGACAAACTGATCGACCGCAGCAAGAGAAACTGCTGGCTCGAGCTCCTTAACGAACTGGAAAAAGACCCTGGGGCCTAGCCTATAAATTAGCCCAGATGAAATAAAGAGGTCAAAAGGTACCGGACTATTACCCTGTTCCCGCCAACACGACTCTTAGAGGAACATTGGATGGACCTCCCCAGAGACCAGATGACAGTCAAGGCCCTTAACCCATTCAGTATGCATGAATCCCGACAGACAAAGCCTCCGGACCGGACTGCATACCGGGAAGGGTGGTAAAGAGGCAGTAAAGGCGGCCTTTCTGGCCGTCTTTAATAAATGTATCAAACAAGGAGACTTTCCCGCAAGGTGGAAAATTGCCAGGTTGGTCCTCATCCGCAAGGGCACAAAACCCGCAGAAGATGCAGCGTCCTACAGGCCAATTTGCCTCCTGGATCACACGGCCAAACTTCTGGAAAGGATGGTAGCGAACCGCCTCCATAAGGAGATAGAACTTGGCGGTGGCCTCTCGGACAAGCAACATGGTTTCGAATAGGATGGTCACGACCGCCACCCTCGATGTCATCGTGAGGGCGGTCAGAAAGGCCAGGAACGGCACCTGGAGGACCAGAACGTACGTCATGCTTGTCACCCTGGACGTACCCAATGCATTTAACAGCGCAGGGTGGCGGCACATCTTGACGGCGCTGAGGGAGCGAAGAATTCAATTTCATTCAACATTCAACATCTTAGTAAGCTACCTCAGCGAGAAAACATTACAACTGGACCTGCAGAACGAAGCAGAGATTTTCAGATAAAAACGTAAAATTCTTTTTAGTAACGGTCGACAAACCCATGCAGTAGGGTTTTAAAGATTTAAAATAATTCTTTCGCTATTATTTCAATAGCACCAAAATAAGGTGATTAAGGTAAGGATAAACTCGATATGTCCAATAATAAGCTTAAAAATTGATTTCTAAGTTTACGAAATTTCTATACAGAATATGAAGCATAGTATTGCGAGGCGATTTTCTGAATTGTGTTGACGGTACGTGCTAGTCAAGGTCATATTTTCAACTCGACGAATTACCAGTCAACTCTCGAATGCCGCGGCTTGAGGATCTAAGTGCCATTTATTTTAGAATACTTTAGGTTCATAGATATTTTGAATGAGTTTAATCTCTTTTGCAGACTTCGGAGACCGAAAACATCGCTGCCATTTTCAATTCGTTTAATTTGCAAAGTCAAGCAAATCAATATCAGTGGGCAGGGTTACAGTACTGAAAACAGCCAATAGTACATTCGGATTCCATATCAAAAATTTAACGCCATTTTCCCAAAATTTGTGAAGAAACCATATTGTTTTTCTAAAGGATATCTTACGTTATCTTTCGTGGTAATTACTTTAGAAAATATTGAAATTTGCTGTTCGAGTCTATCGACTACTCCCCACTCTTTAATTAACCTAAATGTTGAATCTAAGGATTTACACATGCAAAACTGAATTGGAAGCTGAAAAGATCTCTTCTGACGAAATTTCCCTGTATCCCTGTACTTTTCAAGCTAACCTAAATTAACTCTAACCTAATAAAATGACGCATTACTTAATAAAATATCGCGTTACTTTAGCAACGGCTAGGATACGCTAAAATCTGAGTGATGTTAAAGAGATAACGTTTACGGCGCAGGGGTCCGGATCCCAGTACCGGTCGGGTGTGGTGGCAAGCGAGTGGGCTCCCGACCGTCATCCAAGACCGCTCAGATGTCCCGCGAGCAGCCAGGCTGGGGCATCCGGTAGTGCTATTGGCGACGAAAAAGCTCGGTACAGCAGGGGACTTCAAAAGTCCCGGAAAGTACTGCAGGGTTTCTACAAGATCCCAAGGAAACCCCAGGTAAATTTGGTCATAGCGCCCGTCGGAGGAAGAGGTCCGGAAGTGATTCCAAATCCGGAGGAACTTCGGGCCAAAACCCTTTCGACGAGGCATTCAAAAGGAACGTGAAGAAGGCCGTACCAGTGGAGACACTGCAAAGCCCCACAAGAAACGGCAGAGGAGGTGGCGGAGGAGTTGTCGAAAGCTCTGAAAGAGCACCCCGAGCCACCCTTCAATTCGGTCGGCGGAGGAAAGAGCCGTCAAAATCTTGTGGCGGCCGTCCATTGGAGTCGCGTACCTCGGATGAGGATCAGCAGATTCTGCAGCTCCGGCAGGAGATCGATAAGTTGAGAGGTGGCGTATGCCAAAGGACATAATGCGCAGGGAGTCGGTCGCTGCGGAGCGTATCAGGCCGCGGCCATATGGCGGAGGCGCTTATCGGTGCGCTCTGCCGATTGGAAGAGGGATGGATGCGCTCGCAACGGGACTTCGGGAGTCTCGGAAGTCCAGGGGTGCAGCCGACTTGATGGGGCTCCGGGCATTGATGAGCGAGGGCGGTTCGTCAGTCCCCATCCAGCGAAAGAGGTTTCTCGGCGGGGGCTTTGCTCGCTGGCAGCTTCTACAGCTGCCGTAAAGGGTCCCTCGCGCAAAGAGTCATTTGCGAATGTGGCGGCCAAAGATGCCGCCAAGATGCTCCAAACCTCCGTGACACCGGTGGACCGGTATCCCCACACCTGGACCAGGAAGATAGGGAGACGAATTTCATCTAGTCTCCCGGAAGAGTTGCGGGCGGCGATTCAAAAGACGCCCGCAAATAAGGCTCCCGGCCTGACGACATCCCGCAGAGGTCGTGAAGGAGGCGGCCACCAGGCACCCGGAGCCGTTCCTCGGGCTTTTCAATCAGTGTCTGAGGGACGGCGTCTTCCCGGTTGCTGGAAGAAAGCCAGGCTCGTCCTGATCAGGAAGGGCAATAAACCCTAGATTGCCCTTCTTCCTATAGGCCCATTGTCTCCTGGATCACTCCTCCAAACTTTTGAGAGAGTGATCCTGGGCCGATTACAGGGCGAGCTAGAACGGCTCGGCGGTCTATCGCCGAACCAGTACGGCTTTCTAAAATCAAGATCAACGGTGGAGCTCTCACGACCATAAAGGCCATCGCGGAGGATGCCAGGAAGGGACGTGGAGGACGCGGCGTTTATGCGCGATGATCACCTTGGACGTAAAGAACGCGTTCAATACGGTCAGGTGGAGCGCATAAACGAAGCGCTGAGAATTGGGTGGTGCGTACCTGAGGAGGATAATTTCAGTTATCTCTCGGGTCGCAGCCTCCAAATAGATGAGGCCCTGTTAAGGGAAGAGGTGGCGATCGCGTGTGGTGTGCCGCAGGGCTCGGTGCTCGGCCCCACCCTCTGGAACATCTCCTACGACGGCGTGCTGCGCTTACCACTTGCGCAGGGGTCAGCATAGTGGGCTTCGCCGACGATCTTACGCTCGTGGTCGTCGGTAAAGAGGTGGCCGAAATTACATCTTCGGCCAACCGCTCCATCAGATAATTTCCGATTGGATGGAGGAAAGAAGCCTCGCACTCGTGCCGGAGAAGACAGAGTTTCTGTTGTTTTCCGGTAGGAGAAAGCTGGACCAGCCGTCATCCAGATGGGTGGAATTTCCATCTTTCCGGCCGACACCGCAAAGTGCCTTGGTGTCACTTTGACAAGGCACTGTCTTTTCGCCCACATCTGCGCGGTCGCCAAAAGGGCCGAAGAGGTTCTCGGCGCTCTGACTAGGCTCATGCCTAACATCGGGGGCCTAAGGCCAGCAGTAGGAAGATCTTGGGCTCCGTAATCCACTCCATCTCGCTTTACGGAGCCCCGTATGGGCGGATGCGCTGAGGTACGATTCGTACCGCTTACAGCTCCAGCGCATCCAGCGGAAGGTGGCTATACGTACCATCAGCGCCTATCGCACTATTTCCACAGATGCGGCGCTGGTGTTAGCCTCCATGCCCCCCATACATCTGCTGGCGGAAGAGCGCCGAGACAATTACCGGGCCGATAAAGCCCAAAAGGCGGAAAACCGGCGCCTCCTTCAACGGAGGTGGCAGGAATGTGGATGGAATCCGGTATGGGGAGGTGGACATACACCTCATACCGGATTTGGACGTTTGGGTGGGAGGACCTTCGGAGAGCTGAATTTTCATCTCTCACAGGCCCTATCCGGCCACGGATGCTTCAACAGTATCTACAGAGGATGGGAAAAGCAGCGAACAACAGCTGCTTTTACTGCGGTGAAATCGACACCGCAGAACATACCATCCTCCGTTGTAGCGAGTTCGTGGCCGAGAATCCGAATTGGAGGCCAGGCTCTCCGAAAGGTTATCTCCCCAAAATTTGGTGGGGCTCATGCTGCTCTCCAGCGAGAATTGGAGAGCTGTTGACTTCTACGTCAACAGCATTCTCTCCAGGAAAGAGCAGTATGAGCGGGATCTGCAGCGGGCCGAGAGGGCCGTGCAGTAGCTGGGCTGCATTTGAGGCAGCGCCCCCTTCGGGGCCACACGCGGGGCACGTGTTCGTGTGAATAACAGGTACACGTGCCGCAAGCGTGGAAATAGGGAGGGGGTTTTAGTGGGTAAGAATCCCACACTACCACCCCAATAACATCGGGGGATGTCTTTTGAAGATTTCCCCTCCTCTAACAAAAAAAAGGATACGCTAAAATCGCCATCGAACAACTAGAAAACTGTTTGAAGCAAAATACCAGAATTTCCCGCTTTTCCAGAGGAGTTTCGGCGATTATTGCCTTTTCCGTAGACGCGAGAGATGCCGCCACGATAGAGCGATCCGCAATAGAATAAAACGGTTATATAAAACGCGGTATATATAGTAATGTACTATATGTAGTAAACGCAGTAACCATATCGGAAGCTGAAAACCTTCGGACACGAGACGAAACGTCTTCGTATGTAGTTCGTATGTAGTATAACAGAGAAAGACCATAGGAGGTTCAAGGGCGTCCGCGTAAGCGGCGTTCGGTGTCAAGAAACACGAAATGATCCTGTGTGTAGAATAGGAAAATCCTTAAAGAGGCTTCCCAAAGCAGAAAAATATTTGAAAGCGATACAAAACGTCTTTCGCACGCATATGCATGTTTATTATCGGTAGCACAATTATTATCAGTAGCCGTTGACTACCGAAATCAAAAATATCGAAAATTTTGAGAAAATTATCAATTTTAATCATAGAAAACCTGGAGAACTTAAGAGAATTTGTTTTGGAAATTTGGTGAAAATTCAGTTTAATAAGTCAATTGTTTTGGATCAATTAGGTAAGTGTTTTCATCAAAAATGCAACTGTTTTCTTCAAAATTCAACAAATCAAATATTTTGCATTTGATAATAATTTAATTAATTGGTTTTGGTTTAACAATTCAGTTGCGTTTGGTTCCACAATGCAATCGCCTTGTCTAAAAATTCAACTGTTTTGTCCAATAATATAACTGTTTTGTAGAATAATTCAACTGTTTGGTTTAATAATTCAATTAATTTTTATTGAATAATGCAATTGTTTTTGGTTCAACAACTCAAATATCTGCGATTCAACATACTAATTTTCCATATTTAGCAATTCAACAGATTTTTCAACTATTTTATTGTTTTTCAACAATTCAACTGTTTTATACAAAAAAGCTACTACTTTGAGCAAAAAAGCAACTGTTTGGTTAAATAAACCAACGTTTTGTTCCATAATTCTGCTATTTTGTTCAATAATTAAGTTGGTTTATTTGACAATTCAACAGGAATGTATTATATTTTGGAAATATCAGCCCCGTTGAATCAAATAATTTGTTTATTTTCCACCGCCAAAATATTTTATTTTTGGTTACCAAGAAAAGTCAGGAAAATTATCAAATTTAATGAGGAGATCGACTTTACCGCCATTGATTTTTTTGAGGAACAAGCTACAACTTGTTCCTGACGTCAATACTGGCAGACAGGGAAGAAATGTAAATGATAAAAGGACAAATTTGTGTGTCGGGAATTCATAGATTTCCTGGTTTTCACAGCTACAGCCAGGAGACACTATGCATTTGCCTACTCCCTAAAAGTTAAGCGTTGTTTTATTCAATGAAATATTCTACATGCAGCATTCTGGGGATATTGGACGTTTCAATGTTAAAAACATTGAAACATATTTTTGTGTGGGTTTTGAGCGTGCTAACGCAGAAAATATGATTAAATTACGCGACACGCGGAGGAAAGTGATTCTATCCGAAAAGTTAGCAGCGATAGATTATCGGATTCATGGTTTGCAAGCAATGGGAGATCAAAATCTTCACGACACACCAGTGGGGGAAGGAAAAATTCGGCGTGTAAGTACAAATTCGCACATATCGCCGACGGAAAATATTGATAAGGTGCATGCGAAGCTCGTGGCACACGATCAAATTTGGACTGAACCATGCCAATCGACGTATCACAGAATACCTCTCGAGTTCATTTGCAAGAATTATTCGGAAAACTTGTCACCAATGGCTTCGTTCCTCCTTATGGGAATCAAGTCGACGAAATATTTAATATGTTGGTCAGGCAGGCTTTATCTCGTTACCAGCCATTCCCAAAGTCGATCAAATTAAAATCACCATCGTCTATTGGGGAAAAAATGCGTACATTGTGGGATGCAGTTCTCTCGTGGCGAAGATATAGAATATAATCGCCATATGAACGAGCATGTTCTAGAAAACTGCAACAAGGTTAAACATCACATAATTAAAGCTTGGCATTTTCCGAAAGAAGAATGAGAAAAGAACGTGGAAGCTAAATTTCAGCTGGAACTGGAAGCCGAGCACCAAGAAGTTGTTCGGTGTATAATTGCAGGCGCTAGCGTTCCAGTGACTCACTGCGGAATCTGTGGAGACAAATTTATTGAATATTTCGACGACGACGAGTGGACAAGTGAATGAAGGTCGAGCAAGGATGGAGGAAAAAATTGCTATTCTAAATCAGATGGTTGACCATTCGGAGGATGTACCTTTGCTTATTGGACTGGATGCTTCTACATGCGTGGAGAAATTTTGTTGAAGAAAGATTTAGAAATTTTGAATTTACCCCATATACAACGTTTTTGGATGGTGTGGGTACCGGTGGTCGTAAGTCCTGAAATGATTTAAATGATTTTGGTAAATGCAAGATTTAGAGAATATGATTGCGTTTGGGAGATAAAGGGTTCTTGTGGTCTGGATGATCAGATCCTGTTGTGGTAAGCGTAAAGAAGAGTATTAAATGGGGAGAGCTTCTGGAGATAGGGATGGGTTTGTAGAGCCTCGGTGATGCTCGATTTTTCAATACTTATTTGCGGAAGATTACTTCTCAGAGCATTGGAAAATGGCCAGCTTAGAAGTTTTGTTAAAATCTCCGGATAAGATTAGAAGCGAGCCTTCTTCTTATTGCCCTATTTGCTTGCTTTCAGTTATGGGTAAGGTATTATAATTATAAATCCTCATGGATTCCACAGGCCCGCGTCTGCGGGTATGTCATACTCATACTGTCTTCACAATGCAACGGGAATCAAAATGAATCTTCTTTCGTTCTTCGATGTAGTTCTCTTTTCCTTTCGAGCATTGCTCTTCTTGGTTAGAGATTTTCTGGCAGCTTGACGCTGCCTTGCTTCTCTTCTTTCATGACTAATAAGCTTTACAATATTCTTGACCAATTAGTTATAATTGCGGAAAGGACAAAAGCCGCTTGAACTCCCTCGTCGTACGGGCCTATATGTGTACTGAGTACAGCGGTAAAATTGTATGAAAAGCTGATACACCGAAGACTCGAGGAGCTTAAGCTGAACGAGAGATAATATGGCTTCAAGAGGGTGGATTGACTATAGACGCCCTAAAGGAAATAATTGATAAAGTGAACAAAGCGCGTACGGATACATGGCGAACCAAGAAGATGGTCGTGTTGGTCACATTAGACATCCGTAACGCTTTTGAAAATAAATAATCGAGGCTATAGCAGCAAAAGGCATAACACCCAGCCTTTTGAATATCAGCTAGAGCTACTTGACTACGAGGACTCTACTTGTTGAAAAAGAAGCACTTAGCATTTTGTTGGAAGTAACCAGCGGGGTTCCACAAAGCTCATTATTGGGCCAACCTTATGGAACGCCATTTACGATGGCATCTTTGAGCTGGAGTGTTACGGAAATTTTACATTTTATTTTCAAATATCAACTTATTTTCCGCCCGGCCCTGTATATTTCCATACAGGTGCAAAGTAACACGTGCGTAGGTCGGCGCGCGCGCACGCTATAAAAGGGGATGGGGGAGTCCAATTTGAGTTCTTGGCGAGGCAGAGTGTAGAGGATGGCAACGTTACGAAACCAGATGTTTGTTCTGGGGGTGGTGGCGGTGAACAGTGGAAGGAGAAGAAGGTTTCGGAATAAACATTGCACCTTCAAAAACGGTACTAGTAGTGCACCATCTGGAAAGAGGGCAAGAGTTCTCATTCTAAACAAGACAAGACAGTTGACAAACTGTCAGGATATTGGATTGGCCAAAACCTACAACTGCGTGAACTTTGAAGAATACGCCATGAAACTGAGGAAAATATATGTAATGGTACCATTCACTGTTGCGATATCAGAGGTTGCACTCCGCACATATAATTTATACAACATATACACTTAAGGGTAAATTGAAACGAAATAAGTGGAGTGGACCTATACCTATGTAATATGTACGACCAGAAAGTCGAATTTTTGAATAAATTTGTTACTTGGTTAGGTATTCAAACAGTAAGCGATTTTACAAAAACAGTTTTTACAGAATTATTTTCCTGTGTAAATCTTAACCCTACGAGGCGCCACCTAGACTAGACTTAAGTTGGATGGATTATAGTTATTGATTTCATGAAAAGACGTGCTAGAAACTATAATTTACATAAAACATAATTGAATTCGGTTGAGTGGAGTACCGCTGGTGATATAGATGTGATTTGGATTTGTGAATTTAAGACGAGAGAATGAGGAATATAAGATATTGAAGCGATAGGAAAGACCAAGGGAAGTCTAGAGTCAGTTTACAAAGTTGGTAGAAGGATCAAAGCACTGTTTGCACAGAATTAAAGCAAACAAGATAAGTAAAATTAATTTATAAGTTAACCACTGATTGCCAGTTTTGTATTGTGCTAACTCGAGTAAGCGGAGAAATTGTTTAGCGTACTGAAGAGAAACCAAACACCTAAAATTAAAATAAGAAAATATATCATAGGTACCTCGAGAGGTTGAGTTGGGTGCTTGTGCTGTGCGCGAATAGAAATAGAATCTTGAAAAGGAATAAAAGAAAAGAAAGATTGTAAACTCCAATGTAAGATAGTTTAATAATAAAGGTTTGGAATAGAGGTATATCCCTACAAAACTACAAATTCTAATTGAACGAGGATCTGGGACAGTTCTTGAACCAAATCAATCGCATTCGCCAAAATATAAAATTTACCCTAGAATGCGAAACTAATAAAAATCAATTAGCAGGATCTTACTATAACCAGAGATTTACAGGGTATCGATTTGGATATATATAGAAAACCAACGACGGCGGATTCTCTGATTCCCTATACGTCCAAACACAGCATAAAACACAAGTTTGCTGCTTCCCATGCCCTTGTCGACAGAACAATGACTGTTCCGCTAAAAAAGCAAAACTTCGATAAACAAATTAACATAATTAAGCACATGGCTTTTAATAATAGCTTTCATGAAAAGATGATAAATAAAATAATTAAAAATAAGACATTAAAATACAAATGCCCATACTTTCACCATAAAATAAAAAACCAAGATAATACATACAGAAAAGTAGAATTCTCAGAACCCCTAACAACAAGAATGCGAAATACTTTCAAAGGCTCTAATATCACACTCGCCGAAAAAACGAGTAGTAAACTCATTCAGCTACTAACCAACAATAGCAGATATGTAGATCCATTGTCATGTAGTGGTGTATACCAGGTATTTTGTGAGGACTGCCCCAAAACATACATTGGAGAAACCGGCAGAGATATAAACACTAGAATTAACAAACACTTGAGTGAAAATTCAAAAACGAATTTTGGTATACATCTGCGGCAGGAAGATCGTTCTACGCACCGGAACAGTTACACATGACAGTAGAGGATGTCATAAATAAGGGAATGCAAATACAAGTGGAAGTGGTAGATGCTTTCAAAGTTGGAAAAATGGAAGGGAATCGAGTGTTGGTAGCGAAACTAAAAGGCTTCAAACAATCATTCGACAAAGACAAAATCAGTCGAAAAATTAAAAAAAGTAATGCAAGAAATAAGAATACCGAATAAACTGATTAATCTAACACAGATAAAGCTAGAAGACACAACAAAGAATTTCACAATACACATAGGGGTGCGACAAAGAGACACAATGTCATCGACGCTCTTCAACATGGTATTGAAAGCGATAATAAGGAAGATAAAGATTAGCGGCACAATAATTAACAGAGAGGTACATACAAATAATTGCATATGCCGATGACGTGCTAATAATACCCAGAACAGTAGCAAAATTAGTGAAAATAATTAGAAAATAAAAACGGAGCAATAACGATGGGACTAAAGATAAATCAAGAGAAGACTAAATATTGAGGTGCCAGAGAAAAAAACAGAAAGAAAATCTCAGCTGGTAGTTGACAAAGAGGAGTATGAAAAGGTGCATGATTTCAGCTATCTGGGGTCCAAAAAATAATAAGAACAAGAACGACAAGAAATAGAAAGTAAATCAACAGGAAACGGCTATTTCCGAACCCATAACTACTAAGGGCGGGAATTTATCGAGAAAACAAAGATAAAATGTACAAGACCCGGATACACCCTGTAATTACATATGCGACGAAAACAGCATTTTAAGTAAAAAGAAGAAAATGAAATGAAAATATTCGAAACGAAAAATTCAGAAAAATATTGGGTCCGGTGCGAGAGAATGGTCAACAAAACAGACCAATGACGAAATATCAACAAAAATGGGTAATGAAGACATGGTGAAAGTTACAAGTCAAAAAGAATAAGTTGGTTTGGCCATGTCATGCGTCATAAAGAGAGACGAAAATGCGATAATCGCATCGCAATCTCAAACGAAAGTGAGAAGAATCGCCGAATAGGAACCCACGGAAAACCGTATCTTAAATTACAAGGTATACTCGTAACATAATAATATATTATGATACCATGTGCCACGTAAATAAATAAAATTAAAATTATGCTTGGTCAGAAAGATGGATGGATTGCCCTATTGGCTAGCTCGTAAAGGCACGAGATACAAGAATAAGTTAAAAGGATAAAAGCAATGAGCTGGTACTTCTTTGTGATCGTAAAATCTATTATACGAGGAAAACTAAAAGTTACGCTCTGAAGAGCAGGTCGGTAAGATAATACTGGGTGCCACGAAGTTTCAAGACCACCCGTATACGTAAAATCAACAGTAAATAAATAAACTGCAAAAAGGAGTGACCAGGTCAAAAGCTGTGAGTAAGAGTATGTTGCTTGTTGTGTTTTCAGATTTAATTGTCAATAAATTATTTCACAGATGAGCTTAGTATTGGGCACTCTTTAAACGTAAAACGTAATAAAATACAGTTTGCTGTAATCAATTTACAGTATTTTTCAGAAATGGTTAAATTATTAAATAAAATTTGTTCAGTAGAACGGCCCAATAAATATTCGTCTGCAATAAAAATTCAAATTTAACAAACAATAATTGACGGCACAAAACAAAGATCTTACCTTTTGATGTTTTCTTTCTTGATGGTTGGGCTCGGGAGCATTAAAAGATAACCAATGGAGTAATTGCGAATTTTCCAAAATGGAGCTTATGGTGAGTTTCTGGCAACAGGTTGAATTTTGTATCAAGCAGAAATAACACATGTTAAAATAAAGATGGCTCAATTAAAATTTTCTGCGGTCGATAATAACCAATCAAGGAATGAAACACCACAGAAGTTAAATCGGTAACAAACGGTATCGTACGTTCAAGATAATACCAAGATAGTAATGATAATCCAAAATATAATAATGGTGAGCCAAAAGGTAAAAATGGTGAGCCAAAAGTAACACCCTGAAAATTTAAACTTAACAAATGTGGTTTTAAAGTTATCAAACATACCTCAATAATGTTGTTAGAAGGTTTTGTAATAATTTGAGCGATGCAATGTAAATGAACGACTTTAATCCTTCAATAATGAAGACCATACTATTTCCCAAAAAGGTGCTTATTAAAGCTGGAAACAGAAAAATCCAAAACTAGTAACCATATTAATCCCAACAACTTGGATGAAAATAACACTATGTTTCACAATAAATTGATTAACACAATGTCCAAATAATATTACTTTACTTAAACATTTTTGGAAGAAGCAACTTTTCGAATGGCAAAACTGAATTGGAAAAATGTGCGTTTATCAATGCTGATAACATTTGTTAAATGTATTAAAATTCAAAATTTGAATTGGTATGCCACATTTGGAAAATTATTGAAATAAAATTAAAGAAATCTGTAATTATTTCAAATTCTTGATTCAACCAGCTGATGAGTCCATTTTTTGTTATTTAATGTATCAGTGGCGTTGGTTATTTTAAATTTCAAGTTATTAAATCACACATTTGTGATTGACATGCACTGGGTGAATTATTTTGCTTCACAAAAGTTGTTGCCTGTCGTATTACTTCGATTTTGTTTATACACTTGCGGAGCTCCTGCTCTTTTAATTTTGTTAAATAAACGTCCTAGTTTTACTCGTCAGAGTTTTATTTTTTTATTACTTTCAGGAAAGCGAAAGAACAAAATAAGTTATCCATACTTCCGACTCTTGCCACCGCTAACAGCAAAAGTTAGTTTATGCGAACACCAGGATACAACACTTTATTATAAATTTGTGTTTTTGGGAATCAAGGCAATCTCAGATTACCGAACATTCTCATTTCAGAATGCAAACTATTAAAGGCTTTGGAGATCGACAAATACAGAAAAACCTTTATATCTAACAATCTCTTTAATGAACAGATTGACATGACGAGTACGCTACTGTGTAGACTTCCATCCCTCTTCTTCGATTTTAACCACGCTTTTCTCCGCGCTCTCTTGCCCGCGCGCTTTCGCCACCACCTCCTCGTGCCGCCGCACGCTCATGTGGGAGTAGGTCAGCAGATTTGGCGCTCCGATGTCCTGTAAATTTACATCATTTTTATTGGTGTTCTTTACTTTTTCTCCTGTTACTTACCCGTCATCCTCATGACCTGTTCCTGCTGGACATAGGCGTCCATTAGCGTGCTGACCAACGTTGCCCGAGCCCAATGAGATATGACGCCTTCGGCATTCAGCCCGACCTTCTTGGCCGCCTCACGCAGATACCCCTTTAGGGCGTTTTTGCCGATCGGCAACTTGCGAAACCACTCGTGTTTTGGGTTTTTGCCGGTTTTGATCTGCAAAAACACCCTATTCGGAGCTCCATTCGGCCTGTTGGCCAACATCCGCCTATACAAGGTCACCGGACACATCTCTGCTTCCGGGTTGCTTGTTAGGGTTCTGTTGGCCGTCTGGGCTTGGCCTCCCTCCTGGTGGGTCTTGTTAAATCTGGGGTTGTATACGAGCAGCCCCATTAGCCGCATCCGGTTGTCCCTCTGTTCTTCGAAGAAGTCAGTCAAGGCGCGCGATGCCTCCCGGCCGCGCCATGCCAGTCCTTTCGCGGCCAGTAAAAAAAACCTCCTGTTTAGCCCGTCCGGTGTGTTCGGATCGTAGGCGCGCACCATTTTGTCGTATTCGTCGATGGTGAAGGGGCGCGGCGACGTCATCCGCTTTTCCGGCTGCGCCTGCAAGCTTTTTTCGAATCAGATCGCGCGCCTTTCTCGCTTCTCTGAACTCGGGGTCGGCTTGCAGGTTTATTGACATTCCGAATTCTTCAATTTTAAATACTTTTTAGTTACTCCTCTTTCCCTACTTACCCTCTCGCGCTTACTTTTGTACATGTACTCCTGCACCTGCGCTATCGTGCAGTTGTACTATTGTTTGACGGTGGCTTCCTTGTACTCGCCACCGTCCTTCTTGCGCATGTTACAGGCATAGGAGCGTAGCGCCTCCGCCACCTCTTCCTTCGCAGTTTCCGCGTTCAATACCACCCCCTTCTCACCGCAAAAGTCCATGAACGCCCGCCACCGACACTTCTTACCGTAGGCCGTCGACTTCGGCACTGCCTCCTCCAGCGCCTCGTCCATGTCGGCGCCGCTCGCGTCCCCCACTTGCTGCACTTTCCTCCCGGGTGGTTTTTGCACTTTTGGTTTTTAATTTCTTCCCCTACCGCACTTTCCACGCCCTGTGAGCGTCCTTCCCCACTTCTCCCGTCACTGTCGCTATCGGCGTCCATTTCGCTTACTCCCTCACTTTTTTTTCGGCCATCCGCATCTTCCTGCTCCCTAGGTTTCTGGTAGCTGGTAAGCGGGCTACTTCCGCCGCTTCCATCGCTCCAACTGTTTCCGAACTCGTCGGCCACGCTTTTCACTTATTCGCACGTCCGCACTGCTTGCCTGCTGCCGTCCTAATGCGCTTAGATCTGCCTTCGTGTCGCTTTCCCCACTTCGATTTGCCGTTCATGCCCGCTTCGTCGCTCGGAGAGGGGGGGCTTACCCAGCGCACAAACGTCGTACGTGCAAACAGCGCCCCGAAAAACTGCTACTAGAACTATCCCACTCACCTTAACCAAGTAAGCAAACCCCCAGGCAACATAAGCAAAAGAGGCGATTAGGAAGGTTATACTTTAGTCACAAGAAAACGCAAGACATCAGAACCCAATCAAGAAACTTCAAAACGAAAACACGAAAGGAAGCCCGGAAGCCCTCATGATCAAGGCAACGGCAACAGACGTTAAAAAAAATCGACGCAATTAAACAGGCGGTAAAACCAAATCAAGAGACGCCATGAGTCAAGGCCATGCGGCAAACCAAAAACGGCGACATACTGGTCGAGCTTGGGAGGAACCAGCAAGTTAAACAAGTGGCATCCAAGTTACGAGAGCGGCTGTACTCGGAGGACGTGAGAGTCCTATCGGGCACTATGAGAACTTTCGCCATTCGCGATATTGAAGAGGATGCCACTCTCGAAGAAGTGAAGGCAGACCTGGAAGAAGCAAGGGCATGGGGGGTACCTAATTGTCAAGGAACTCCGCCCATACTTTCAGAGTACGCAAATTATTAGAGTCCAGACAAGGAGTGCGGCGGTGGATTGGTTTGCAAACAATCCGCACGTGAAAATCGGCATCGTCAACAGATGCACCCAAGCGGTGTTACAAATTCTGAGAATTTGAAAAAAGGAAAATTAAATTAATTTCTTTTGTTCATTTAGTACAAAAAAAATTTAGGATTAAGTATTAGCCTTCAATTTTACGTATAAGGTTGCAAAATTAATTTTAACAAAGAACAAAAGTTAATTTAAATTGAAATGTTTTTAGAAAATTGAAAAAACTATAGGTAGGTACTCCGCTTAAATATTTTTATTTTAACTT
Source organism: Lycocerus yunnanus (assembly GCA_036346125.1). Taxonomy (NCBI): domain Eukaryota; kingdom Metazoa; phylum Arthropoda; class Insecta; order Coleoptera; family Cantharidae; genus Lycocerus; species Lycocerus yunnanus. The sequence goes on from JARFIX010000196.1 coordinate 44,532, forward strand.
TCAGATACGGGGTAGCCCTAAAATAGTTTAATTAAAATATTGAATGTAGTTGATTTGTATGAATAAAAAAGTGATAATATATTTTAATTTTTGAAACATTGGAATAGATTGGAATGATACTTATGTAATTTATACAAGAACAAAAAATATATTTTCATCTGGAGCTGAAGTTATTTCACAAATAACACACTAAAAAGACATCTAAGTTCTATAGTGTAATCCTATATGGAGTGCAGCCATTGATTATAAATTTGGGAAAGATACGCAATCTTGGAAAAAATTAGGTATTTCGAAATATAGAAGACTTCGTTCTTTTCTTGTTCTACACTCGAGGTATTTCAGTATTAAAGCCATAAATAATTTGGAAACCGTGAAATGTAATTAAGAGATTCAATGCACTACTTCTCCTTTTTCAGAATAAAATAAGGTACATAGTTTATCTTAAATTGGCTCATCTTTCTCACATTTATAATCAATGGCAAGTATCATATAAAAATTCTAATGATATTAAATTCAAAATAATTAAAAAAATTTCTTTAGTTGGTACCGTTCACTACTTCACAAATAATATGCACAAAAACAAGAAGGGATCGGGATAAAATATCAAAATATAAGTAAATATGTAATATATAAAACTTATAAAACACATGAGAGAATTAAATTGTTAGAAGAAGTTTACAAGAGCGCTTTGTCCATCGAAAAACACAAAAAAGATGAAGCTTTAAGGATAATTTCGATTTAGAAGAATGGCCATGGAGCAATTGTCGAAATGTAAGAGTGGCTTCCAATAACCAGATAAGGGCGTGATATGAGGTATGGCAAAAGCATATCTTTAGAAGAAATTTTCAAGGGCGCTTTGCTCATAGAAAACACGTAATCGTTGATTTATTCGTTAGATTAGATTGAACAGATTGTGAAAAGAATTTCATTTAACAATAATAATTATAGTTTTTTATTTGAATTTCGAATAGACGATGTTGTTATCAAAAAAGTTGAAAAATTTAAATATCTGGGCATACAGATAAATAACAAGAGCGATAGAAGTACAGAAATTAAATCAAAGATAATGGCTGGAAATAGGGCATACTACGCAAATAAAAACGTTTTGAAGGATGCTCAAATAACAAAGAGAACAAAGATGAGGATCTATAAATCACTAATAAGACCTGTCGTCACCTATGCAGCCGAGGTAATGTGCTTTAATCAAAAAGAAGAAGAACAACTACGTGTATTCGAGAGGAAGGTTCTGAGAACCATAATGGGACCCAAGAAGATAAATGACGAATACAGACCATTGATGAATTTCGAACTTCTCAGAGAGACGGGGGGAGAAGACATCGTAAAGTTTGTTAAGGCGCAGCGTATAAAGTGGTTGGGGCATATAATGAGAAAGGACAACAAGGAGGAAATTAAGTTATTAACGATGTGGAAGCCCGGGGAAACGAGAGTAAGAGGAAGACCTAGGATGCGTTGGTGGGACGGGGTGACGGGTGACCTCGACAGAATGGGTGTGAAGGGTTGGAGGGGAGTGGTGACAAATAGAACGAGGTGGAGGGAAATAGTTAACGCCAGCAAGACGCATAGAGACATATGAATTAGATTAAAGTGAATATAAGTAAAAATGTGACATTAAGAGGACCAATCCACCTCTTAAAAAAAATGGATTTTGTAAGTTCCTTAAAGGAACAGCTATGTTCTATTCTTGAATGTAAAGCTAATAATAATAATAATTTGAATTTCGAAGAGCCATCTCGGAATATTTAATTATATTTCTGTGCGAAATGTTGGTCCGAACAATTTTGAGTTGAAGTTGTGCAGTAACAAAGGTCAGTCATCATTCAGTATTTGTTAGTGTAAATTATGAAGCTCAACGTGTCATACGAAAAAAAAAAGCTACAAAGTTACAAGTCAAAATGAATATCGAGAATCAGAATTCATCCAATCGCGCTGTGGCGGAGCTCCCCAATAGATACAGCTTTGTATTGGAAAGCAAATATCTCACACGGTTTACAGCACGAAACTTAAAGCTTATTAAACATATAACAGACACCAGCAAAGCAAATCTTTGTATATTTCAAATTCAAAATACTCCTATACATATATGTGAATTAAGAGGTTCCTCAAATAATATAGAAAAAGCACTAAGTATAATTGCTGAGAAAATTCCCCAGGCAAATCTCGAAAGTGTTATTGTCACACCGTCGCCAATAGCTGAATTTCAAGAAAACCAAGTACTAGAAATTTGAATTTCTTGGTTTTTGACACCAGGACACTTCTTTGTTCAAATTTGCTCACATAGCAATTACTTAAAACTAACAGGAATTAATCAAAGATTAAACGAAAAATACGCTCAAGAAGGAAATACATTAACCGAGTCGGAAATCAAAGTTCAAAATGTATGTGCGGCTTTACACGACGGGAACTGGTATAGGGCCATCATAGTTTCTTGTGAAGCAATAATTATGGTTCGCTTATTGGATTACGGGAGGACTGTAATGGCAGCCCCCGGTGATTTAAGAAAATTACTACCCGAATTTGATAATATTTCTTTTCAAGCTGTGGAATGCAAATTGCATAATTTGGAACCCGCTGAAGATAACGAATGGTGTATGGAAGCTTGGAATTTCATGAAACTGATCAGTGGCAATTCCAATCAGATAATACTAAAGAGTTTAGATTCTGATGGAATCTTAAAAGTAGAACTTTTTTCATTCCATTCACGATTTAATAGGTGGAATTCCATTAACGCAGTATTAATTAAAAAAGGATATGCTAAGTTTGAGATCCATCCTTTGAAAGCATGGAAGATGACGAATGTGAAATTCCCTCAGAGGCAAAACTGCAAAACAAAACAAATTTTTATTTTTGATAATATCCAAAAGCTAAAGGGAAAATTGATCATGGAACGAGAAGAAGAAATATACCCAACCATGGAACAAAACGCTGAGAATGAGGAAAACGCAATCAATGATTTGATAATTGAAAGGTATGAAAACACGAAACGAACACAAAATGAATTAAAATTGAGATGGAATCGATTAAGAAGGAACCAAGACATGGGTCGTATTTTGGGGACAGCAGTTCGAGCGATGAGGGAGCTCGTTTTCTGGCACTTCTATGCAGAAGCAATATTCGAATGCGAGTGGTAGTAGTAATTCCGATACAAATGACGACATTGCAACTTTAGATCGTAAAATATCACGATTGTTGGAAAATAAACAAGACAAAATGTACGAGTCGAAAAGGCTCCAAGACTATTTTGCAACAACACTGTGAATACGACTGCAGCATCGATGTTGATGTCGACGAGGATTTACGTTTTGCAAGGAAGAAAAGATTGGTTTACTAAAACGAATTGTTTTCTTCGAGTCTGCGGAAAGATGTGAAACTTTTGAGCCAATAAGTTTTGTAGACGAAAAAGACGATTTGGCCATTGTTGGCGAAGTGATCATAAATCGGGTTTCGTTTAGATCACTGAAACGTAGTAAAAAAACAGCTATGTATTAATTGTCTACCATGGGAAAACAACCAGCGTTTTCCGCATGCCAAAAATTGTAAATTGCCATAAAAATGAGTTCGTTAATTTTTTGGATCCAATCCGATTAAATTTGGACGAGGGAGTTGATGTCACACTGCAATTGGGGTGTGTAAAAGCACACAATAAGAAAAATATCATGGGACAACTTAAAGCTTATTTCAATTCCATGAAAAGATATATTGGCAAAAGGAACGAAACTTATATTAAACCAAGCAAATATTTCAAATCCATTGGATTATGCACATTTAATCTTTTAAATTCAAAACAGAAGAATGTATTGGAATTTAGCGAAACCAAAAAAATTATTCATCCATTTCTACAAGTAGACATGAGCGATGATATCAAATTTAGTGGAACCACCACTGGCTATTTAATATTGCCACCAAGGTGGAAAATTAATATTATTGGGAAAAATTATGGTGTGTTTTGGATGGATATAACCTTAAGTTTTACGACGACGAACTTGAAGATGGGCTTCGTCGAATCATTCATTTAGGGAACAATGAAATATTGAATATGAATGGTAATATTTCGGTACCCAAGCACGAATATTCAATAATTAAAAATTTTTGGCTGCTGATTCAGCCGACATACGTGTAAAATGGCAAAACAAAATAAACTTGGCGTTGTCTGGTGAAAATGCTGGAACCATAGAAAATGAAGTAAAACCAACGACCCGTGAACGAATATTCAAGATAAAGTTCCAAAAAAGAAAAGAAAGAAAAAAAAGACGAAGCAAGCAATGATGAAGCCTAACCAGGTTTGAGCCAATTATATTGATTATACTGTATATTTGTATATAAAATTGATTGAAGTCGTCGATGAACACAAACTTCGTTTGTTTTACGAAAAACGCATGGGAGCTGAAGTCGATGCTAGCCCATTAGGTGAAGAATGGAAAGGGTACGTGGTAAGAATTAAAGGTGGAAATGATGAGCAAGGTTTTCCTATGAAACAAGGTGTTCTTACCAATGGACGGGTTCGATTACTGTTGTCTCAAAGTCATTCGTGTTACAGACCACGCCGTACTGGTGAACGAAAACGTAAATCTGTTCGGGGATGCAACGTGGATGCAAATTTAAGTGTTTTAGCCCTTTCCTTTCGATTGTAAAAAAAGGCGAACAAGAAATTGCAGGATTAACCGATAAGACTGTACCACGCAGGTTGGGGCCGAAAAGAGCTTCCAACATCCGAAAGCTCTTCAATTTGACCAAGGAAGATGATGTTCGGCAATATGTTATTAAAAGACCTCTACCCATCAAGGAAGGCAAGACTCAGAAGTTTAAGGCACCTAAAATTCAACGTTTGATTACGCTTGCCTTGTTGCAACGCAAACGTCATCGCTTGGCTTTGAAGAAACAACGTTGTCTCAAACGAAAGGCTGCTGCAGAAGATTATGCAAAATTGTTGAGCAAATACAGGAAGAGCAGCAAGAAGCAGAAACACTAATTTTTTAATTTTTTTTGATTTTATAAAATGTCACGTTTTACTGATTGTTTTAATATACGGGTGATATAAAACGTCAAAATCAACAGAAAACGATGGAGAAAGTGAAACAATTGCGTGCACAACGTAAAGAAGGTAAGGTGCTACAAAAACAAAACGTCTTTAAAGCACAACAAGATAAGAAAGAAGTGTTGGATAAAATTAAGAAAGTTCGTAAAGGAATGTCAAAGGATTTAAGTTTTTTGGATGACAATAAAAAAGCTCGTTCAAAAACTGGATCAAAAAAATCTCAACAAAGGCGAGAATTTAAGAATCAGAAATATGGTTTTGGTGGCCGAAAGAAAGGATCCAAGTTAAATAAAGAGAATAGTTCTGCAGATGTAAGTGGCTATAGAAGATCTGTTAAACCAAATTCAAAAAATTTAAAAACACAGAGGCCAGGAAAGAACAAAAGAATTAAATTGAAAAATAATAAAAGAAAAACTAAGAATTAAGAAGCACATATTTTAATATTTTGATCGAAAGTAATAAATATATTATTGTAAATTAAACATTTGAAATTATATGCCAATATCCGCAGACCACCAAAGGGATGGTCAGGCAAACGACTTAGAACCGACCGGGTCAGAACCACGATGGAGGGGTTGAGGTGGATGGAGATGATCAGGACTCCAGATGAAATGATAAAGAAGCTGCAAGAATTATGCGACATCTGTATGCCAAAGAAGAAAACGCACGATGCGAGCGGACGAAATGTTTAAGACAAATCCCGCGGACATCCGAGAGGGATCTTCAGTGGGCAGACCCCATACTACCACCTAGCACGGGCTAGTGGTGTCTTATTTAAGATTCTCCTCCTTCCGATAGAGTAACAATTAAGCATATAATAATTATTGTTTTTATGTATTCTATCGTAAACGAATAGCCAACGAAGAAATGAATTCTGGTGACAAAAAATTACAGTTCTTATACATTACCTCAAGGGGAGACCAAACAATTGGACCAAGATATTAGAGTGGATAAAGACATTAGGAAATATTTTGAGCTTCACATTATAAACACGTCTATGTACTCACATTATGAAGATGTCATTTAACCAGAACAAAAAATCGGATGTGGCCATGCCCATGACTTTATCATACTTTTATTAAATATTAAAAAATAATTTTTAATAATAAAAAGAAAAAATATTTTCCATTAACCAATGTGACTCAAAATCTAATCAGCTCTAAGTCTAAATATAAAGATACAAAATACTAACTTTAGTTTTGAAATTCTCATTAGTTTTGAAATATTTAATAAAAATAAATAATAAATAAAAGATTTAGAAAAATTGCTTCCATGAACCAATTTTATCCAAAATTTAATCAGCTCTAATTCCTGCCATAAACATAACAAATTTCAACTTTAGTTTTGAAAATCCTTTTAGTTTTAAAATATTAAATAAAGGCTAATATTAAATAATAAAATTTAAAATAATAAAAACAATAGTTTTATAAACAAATTTTAACTAAAATTTAATGGGTTATAAATGTCGACTAAAATATGCGAAATCCTAAATTTAGTTTAGAAATTCGTATTACTTTTCGAAATATTAATTAAAACTAATATTAAATAATAAAACTTAAAAAATAAAAAACAATAGTTTTCATAAAACAATTTTAACTAAAATTTAATCAGTTGTAAATCTCAACATAAGTATCCTAAATCCTAAATTTCGTTTTGAAATTCTTATTAGTTTTGAAATATTAATTAAAACTAATATTAAATAATAAAATTTAAAAAATAAAAAAATAGTTTCCGTGAATCAATTTTAGCCAAAATCTAATCAGTTCTAAGTCTCAACATAAGGATACAAAATCCAAAATTTTGTTTGAAAATTCCTATTAGTTTTGCTGTAGGTCGCACACAAAATTTGACCACACACACACAACATACACACAACACACACACACACATACAGACATTTTTGGAAATTGTCTTATTTTACTCAGGGGACCTCAAAAAGTGTAAATCCATCAAAATCTCAAATTTTTTTTTCTGCACGAAAACAATACTTTCTCATATTACATATGATAAAGTAAAAGTTACAAAAACAATGTCAGTTCCAACCAGAATTCATAGGCAATAACTACCCTCTATTAAAGGAGCCCATTGTAAATATTGACAAGCATCGTGTCACAGATTATAAAGAACATATCGGTAGGTAGTATAGATTGACCTGTTATTGTTTATGAACGCTGCCTATAAATAAAAATAGTGTTGATATAATATAGGTAGTAGAAATCTACTTATTTTAGAAACCTTCTTATCTGCAAGGCAAAAATTTAAAGAAACCCGAAGAAACATCCAGCCTGGATACGGATGATGACGATGCTTTTGTAAGCAGAAAAAGAATCAGGAAACCCCTTTAGTTCCTTGACGAATATGAAGATGATACTGGCAATCACCTCATCAGCGGCTTTCCATTCCTGTCGGAATATAACCACTTCCATTCTGGAAGTCTTTACAATCCGTTTTACGAGGTGGATTACTCCTCTGTTTTACTTTAGACAACGTCTAAAGTAAAACAGTCCAAATCGTGAAAAAGAATTAAAAGAAACATATAAAATAAAAATTGTAAACTCCAATGTAAGGTATTTTAATAATAAAGGTTTGGAATAGAGATATATCCCTACAAAAACTACAAATTCTAATTGAACGAGGATCTGGGACAGTTCTTGAACCAAATCAATCGCATTCGCCAAAATATAAAATTTACCCTAGAATGCGAAACTAATCAAAAATCAATTATCTCAATCTTTTTATAATCAGAAATTTACAGGGTATCGATTTTGATATATATAGAAAACCAACGACGACGGATTCTCTGACACCCTATACGTCCAAACACGGCATAAAACACAAGTTTGCTGCTTTCCATGCCCTTGTCGACAGAGCGATGACCCTTCCGTTAAAAAACCAAAACTTCAAAAAGGAAATCAGCATAATTAAGCAGATAGCTTTTAGTAATGGCTTTCACGAAAAAAAATATAAATAAAATAAGTCTTTGAAATATAAATACCCATACTTTTACCACAAAATTAAAAACGAAGATAAAATATACAGAAAAGTAGATTTTCAAGGACCCACAACAACAAGAATGCGAAACACTTACAAGGGCTTAATCCTATATAATAAAATCTTATGCTTTTCGAGCGTTTTTCTAACGAAAGCGGCCGCGCAGCGGCCGTCCCCGCACCGATTTCGTCCGGGGCGGGCTCGAAACGCGGGGCGAGGCGGAGCCGAGCCGCGTGCGCTCGAAAAATCAAAGTGGGACGAGGGGCGGCGTCGGCGGCGTTTTCAGACGTTTTTTTTCGAGACGTTTCTTGGGATTTAACCACGGCTCGATCGGCCGGACCGTTTTCGACGCGCGGGGCGTCGTTCGACGCGGGAAGGTTTCCCATCGTGCACAAATCGGTCCGCTCGGCCGTCGGAGGCGACCCGGCCTCGCCGCGAGCCCCCAAAGTCGGACGACTTTTTGCAAAAATTTTTTCCACGAGAGCGAGCGAGACGGCCTGGCAAGGTTTCTCTCGCACGAATTAATAATCGCGCTGCCTTTTCTCGATCGTACCATGTCGCGTCCTTGTCGGACGCACGTCGAACGGGCGAGACAAAACGTCGAGAACGTCGCGCCGCGGTGCGGACCGTTTTCGCAAAATTATTCAATTTATTTGACGTTTGGCGCCATTTTCCACATTTTTCGAATTAAATTGGCGCGCCACGACGGGGGGGGTCGTACGGGCTTTGACGATTCTCACAATACCTCGCCGTTGCCCGATCGACAAGACGTCGGTGTTTAATTTTGCACCTAGAGTTTGAGGTGCTTCGCAATCGAGGATGGACCTTCCGAAGAAAATTTAAATTTTAGTGTGCTCGAGGTTTTTCAAAATTTTTGCTTAAATCGTGGAAATTGTTTAGCGTAAATATGCGTGAGGTAGGGCTCCGCATATTTTGAGATGTCTTTTTTTTGACGTAAGTATGTGGTCGATCTGGTTACCCTTGTCGGTGCCTGGTTTTATCCAGGTTTCTTTGTGCATTCTCTTATGGATGTAATCAGTACTACTAATTCTCATGTCGCATGTAGTTGCTAAGCCGCATAGTCTTCCTCCGTTGTTGTTTGTGACTTCATGTAGGGTGTGTTTACCAGCTATGTTTCTCAAGTATTCTTCTTTGCCGACCTTCGCATTGAAGTCGCCCATGATTATTACTGTATCCTTCTTTGGTATTTGTTCATATATTAGTTCAATTTTATCATATATCTCTTCTTTTTCTTCTTCATCAGCATCTTCCGTGGGGGCGTAGACATTTATAACCGATAGATTCGTCTTATCATCCTTTATTCTTACATATGCAAGTCTTCCGCCCATTGGCCTGAACTCAATTATTTTTTCCTTAATGTCTCGTCCTATTACAAAGGCAACCCCGTTTCTGCCTTGTCTCTCTTCTCCAGAGTACAAGAGTGTAAAATTTTTTCCTTTTATTTCACCTTTTCCTCCCCACCTCACCTCCTGCAGCGCTGCTAGGGCAATTTTGTATTTTCCAATTTCATTCACAATCTCATCCATCTTACCCGGTACCAACATCGTTCTTACATTCCACGTTGCAAATCTTATGTTGCTTCTCCTTTTCTTTTTCATTAATTGTTTTGTTTGTTTTTTCTCTTTTCTTTGCTTCGCATCTTCAAGTTCCGTTATCATTTCAGGGGTCGTCATCATATAGCAGTCCGGGATAGTTTCTGTTAGTTTTTTGCAGGTTCTGGTCTTTGATCACTTTCTTGGCATTTTAGAGATTCTTCCATCATCGCCCAGGTGTAGACTTCCTCATTTATAGTTAGTTTTTGATATCCTACTCTTACTCTGTTTCCTCTTTCAACCTCCTTCTTTGCCTGATTTCTTATTTTACTTTGTATCTGCATCTCTTTCTGGGTCATATCGTTGTCTATGTAGACTTTGCTTCCCCTCAGTTTGTTCTTCGGTATAAATTATCTACGGTATAAATTTATTTTATAAGTACAGTTTTAAAAAATGAAAAGCAATCCTCCGGTTGCTGTTGCACACAATTTGATATTTTTATAAAATTCTTGGTGTATGGGAGGAATAAAGTCTATTAACTGGAGGAGGTCTTTCTTCTTAGCTTCATTTATAATATTGCCGTTTGGGTATAGCAGTGGAAATTCTATTACTTCCTTCGAAGCAGATTTTCTTTTGCTAACGTCAATTCTTTCAAAACGAACTTCTTCTGTGTTTGAATACTTATATTGAATACTGTAAGGCGAGTCTTTCCTAAACCTTAACCATTGAATTCTAAGCCATTCCCTATTATTAATTCTAAATAAATTCAACACAAAGTCGTGCACATTTCACCAATATACCAACACCCGGCACCATATTATCTTCCAACTCGAACGGAAACATTTTCATCCGCTACAATCCTCGGGTACACGCCGAGCCATTGCAAATCGTACATCCTCTAGGAGAAGGAGAGCGTAGAACACAACAATCGACTTGTTTTAAAAATATCTTCCGTTTAATCGTCGCAGGGGCTTATGCCAAACTTGTCGTTTGATGCCAGTTCGAGACCGACTTTTTCCAATCGGCATTATTAAAAAATTACGATTTCTCCATAAAAATTGTGGCAGATATTAAAGTAAATCGATTTACGTGCCAAAGGGACCGAAATATGCGCGAATCCCGTGCACCGGAATTCCACAATTGGGAAAAACGGTGCATCGGTGAAGGTTCCGATGAAAGTTGCAAGTGTGCGACACCAATAAAATGTCATCGGACAGTAAATATTTTTACATTTCTTGGACAACAGTTTGGAAGCCCTACCTCACGCATATTTACGCTAAACAATTTCCACGATTTAAGCAAAAATTTTGAAAAAACCCCTCGAGCACACTAAAATTTAAATTTTTCTTCGGAAGGTCCATCCTCGATTGCGAAGCACCTCAAACTCTAGGTGCAAAATTAAACACCGACGTCTTGTCGATCGGGCAACGGCGAGGTATCGTGAGAATCGTCAAAGCCCGTACGACCCCCGTCGTGGCGCGCCAATTTAATTCTGAAAATGTGAAAATGGCGCCAAACGTCAAATAAATTGAATAATTTTGCGAAAACGGTCCGCACCGCGGCGCGACGTTTTGTCTCGCCCGTTCGACGTGCGTCCGACAAGGACGCGACATGGTACGATCGAAAAAAGGCAGCGCGATTATTAATTCGTGCGAGAGAGACCTTGCCAGGCCGTCTCGCTCGCTCTCGCGGGAAAAATTTTTGCAAAAAAGTCGTCCGACTTTGGGGGCTCGCGGCGAGGCTGGGTCGCCTCCGACGGTCGAGCGGACCGATTTGTGCACGATGGGAAACCTTCCCGCGTCGAACGACGCCCCGCGCGTCGAAAACGGTCCGGCCGATCGAGCCGTGGTTAAATCCTAAGAAACGTCTCGAAAAAAAACGTCTAAAAACGTCGCCGACGCCGCCCCCCTCGTCCCACCTCGATTTTTCAAGCGCACGCGGCTCGGCTCCGCCTCGCCCCGCGTTTCGAGCCCGCCCGGACGAAATCGGTGCGGGGACGGCCGCTGCGCGGCCGCTTTCGTTAGAAAAACGCTCGAAAAGCATAAGATTTTATTATATAGGATTTGAGTTTTTTGTGATGCTAAAAAACCGTTCTAGTTTTCTATAACTTTGACTTTCTCTGAATTTTTCTAGGTTTTGCTTTTGCATAATAAAACTTGAAAAAATAAATTTTATCTTTGCTTTAATTCTAAATCTGATTTTATCTGATTCTTGTGAAAAAGCAGCATTTACCATTCCCAGACGAGGACTTTTCGAATTCGAGGTATTACAGTTTAGTTTACACAATAGTCCCCAGACACTACAACGTTTGATCGATAGTCTTTATTGCCCCGAATTAGACGGAGTGTTCGTCTATCCCGACGATATTGTTGTAGTTTTTTTTAGTTGGATGATTATCTCGAACTCCTCGACAAAGGAGATTCAAAAAGGTAGGTCTGATGTAAAGATTAAGCGTTCTGGGCCCCTCACTTGCGTTTGCAGCGCGCCGTGCGCGTTTTTGCTCCCGCGCGCTTATTTTTTTGTCGCGCACGCTAATTTTTACCACCTTTTTTTTTTTGGTCGACCGTCGTAGCGGCCGCAAAGCGGCCGCTAATTTTCTAGCCTAAACTTTTCCCCTTCCTTCCACCTCTTTCGTTTACCACCTAGTCGCCGCCAGGCCGCTTATTATCTTACCTACTCCTTTCCCCTTGCTCCTTTATTTTCATCCTTGTCAACTGTTGTCCTACATCCTTGTGCATGAGCGCCAACACCAAGGTTGCCCTCGCCCAGTGGTTAATCACTTCCTTGTACTCTAGGCCAGCGGCCTTGGCGGCATCCCGCAGGTATGAATTTAGGGCATTTTTCCCTACGGGTACCTTCGTGTACCACTCGCCCTTTTTTCTTTGGCCTTTTTGCATTGCAGGAACACCCTGTTGGGTGCTCCTACCGGCCTCTTTTCCAGGAGGCGCCGGTACATTGCAACCGGGCACATGCGCTCGTCCCGGTTGCTGGTTAGCCAGCGCTCTCTTGTTTGACGCCGGTCGCTCCCTGGTTGCACTTGCTAAACAGCGGGTTGTACAACAGCGGCCCGACTTTTCGGCCCTCTTTATCTAGCTCCTCGGTGAACTGGTCGATCGTGGCTCGTGCCGCCTCCCTTCCCCTCCACGCCACCAAAAAAAAGCGCCGGTTAAGGCCATCTGGCGTGTCGGGGTCGTAGACCTCGCACATTTGCTGTTACTCCTCCACCGAGAAGGCTTTGGCAGAGGTCATCCTTTTGTCGAGCTGCTTTTGCAAAACCCGGCGCTTTGCATCGCACGCCTTTCGGGCAGCCTTGAATTCCAGGTCCATCTGTGGATTTATCGCCAGTCCGAATTCTGCAATTTTACGATTGTTTTAGTATGTATCCTTTACTACTTACCGCCTATTTCTTACTTTTTAGCATATAGTCCTGTACCAAGGCTGCCGTCGAGTTGTATTGTTGCTCGACGGTGGCTTCTTGTAGTCGCCACCGTCTCTTTTCCTCATATTATACGCATACGCCTTTAGGATTTCCGCCACTTCTGCTTCACCCCGCCGTTCCATCTCCCCCACCACCAGCCTCCGTGGCTTTGTGGTGGCCCTGCGCTCCGGGGTCCGCTCTCTTTCCGGCATTTGCGTTGCCCCCACCTTCCCTTCTTCTTTTTCTTCGTCGCCCTCGCTGTCGCCGCCTATTTCATCCGACGTCTCCTCGTCTTCCTTCTTTCATTTTTTGCCGTACTTCTGTACCTCTTCTTCAATTTTCACCGCGCTTTTTTCCGCGCTCTCCTGCCCGCGCGTTTTTGCCATCACCTCCTCGTGCCGCCGCACGCTCATGTGGGAGTAGGTCAGCAGCGATTTGGAGCTCCGATGTCCTGTAAATTTAAATAATTTTTATTAGTCCACATGACCTGTTCCTGCGGGACATCGGCGTCCATTGACGCCTTGGGCGTTCAGACCCACCTTCTTGGCCGCCTCCGGCAGATACCCGTTTAGGGCGTTCTTGCCGATCGGCACCTTGCGAAACCACTCCTGTTTCGGGTTTTTGCCGGTTTTGATCTGCAAGAACACCCTATTCGGGGTTCCGCTCGGCCTGTTGGCCAACATCCGCCTGTACAAGGTCACCGGACACATTTCTGCCTACGGATTACTCGTCAGGATTCTGTCGGCCGTCTGGGCTTGGCCTCCCCCCTGGTGGGTCTTGTTGAACCTGGGATTGTATATTATCCACCCCATTGGCCGCCCCCGGTTGTCCCGTTGCTCTTCAAAAAAGTCGGTCAAGGCGCGCGATGCTTCCCGGCCGCGCCACGCCAGTTCTTTTGCCGCCAGCAAAAAGAACCTCCTATTCAGCCCGTCCAGCGTGTTCGGGTCGTAGGCGCGCACCATCCTGTCATATTCGTCGATTGTGAAGGGGCGCGCCGACGTCATCCGCTTTTCGGGCTGAGCCTGAAGCTTCTTCCGGATCAGATCGCGCGCCTTTCTCGCTTCTCTGAACTCGGGGTCCGTTTGCGGATTGATTGTCATTCCATATTCTGCAATTTTAAATACTTTTTAGTTACTCCTCTTACCCCACTTACCCTCTCGCGCTTACTTTTGTACATGTGCTCCTGCACCTGTGCTGCCGTGCAATTGTAATGTTGTTTGATGGTGGCTTCCTTGTACTCGCCACCGTGCTTTTTGCGCATGTTGAAGGAGTAAGAACGTAGCACCTCCGCCACCTCTTCCTTTGTGGTTTCCGCACTCAGTACCACCACCTTCTCTCCGCAAAAGTCCATAAAAGCGCGCCACCGACACTTCTTCCCGTAGGCGGTCGACTTCGGCACCGCCTCCTCCAGCGCCTCGTCCATGTCGGCGCCGCTCGCATCCCCCCACCTGCTGCACCCCGGTGCACTTTCCACCACGCGTGTTTGTTGCTCTTTGTTTTTTTTGTTTCTCCCCCCCTGCCGCACTTTCCACGCGTCTTTTCGCACTTTCCCTGCGTCCTTTCGCACTTTCCCCGCGTCCTTCCGCACTTCCACCGTCACTTTCGCACTTGGCGCTATCGGGCTCTATGAGAACTTTCGCCATTTTCGATATTGAAGAGGATGCCACTCTCGAAGAAGTGAAGGCAGACCTGGAAGAAGCAGGGCATGGGGGGTACCTAATTGTCAAGGAGCGCCGCCCATACTTTCAGAGTACGCAAATTATTAGAATCCTGACAAGGAGTGCGGCGTTGGATTGGTTTGCAAACAATCCGCACGTGAAAATCGGCATCGTCAACAGATGCCGCGTTAAAAATCTGATCACCCAAGCGGTGTTACAAATTCTGAGAATTTGAAAAAAGGAAAATTAAATTAATTTCTTTTGTTCATTTAGTACAAAAAAAATTTAGGATTAAGTATTAGCCTTCAATTTTACGTATAAGGTTGCAAAATTAATTTTAACAAAGAACAAAAGTTAATTTAAATTGAAATGTTTTTAGAAAATTGAAAAAACTATAGGTAGGTACTCCGCTTAAATATTTTTATTTTAACTTTCAGATACGGGGTAGCCCTAAAATAGTTTAATTAAAATATTGAATGTAGTTGATTTGTATGAATAAAAAAGTGATAATATATTTTAATTTTTGAAACATTGGAATAGATTGGAATGATACTTATGTAATTTATACAAGAACAAAAAATATATTTTCATCTGGAGCTGAAGTTATTTCACAAATAACACACTAAAAAGACATCTAAGTTCTATAGTGTAATCCTATATGGAGTGCAGCCATTGATTATAAATTTGGGAAAGATACGCAATCTTGGAAAAAATGAGGTATTTCGAAATATAGAAGACTTCGTTCTTTTCTTGTTCTACACTCGAGGTATTTCAGTATTAAAGCCATAAATAATTTGGAAACCGTGAAATGTAATTAAGAGATTCAATGCACTACTTCTCCTTTTTCAGAATAAAATAAGGTACATAGTTTATCTTAAATTGGCTCATCTTTCTCACATTTATAATCAATGGCAAGTATCATATAAAATTCTAATGATATTAAATTCAAAATAATTAAAAAAATTTCTTTAGTTGGTACCGTTCACTACTTCACAAATAATATGCACAAAAACAAGAAGGGATCGGGATAAAATATCAAAATATAAGTAAATATGTAATATATAAAACTTATAAAACACATGAGAGAATTAAATTGTTAGAAGAAGTTTACAAGAGCGCTTTGTCCATCGAAAAACACAAAAAAGATGAAGCTTTAAGGATAATTTCGATTTAGAAGAATGGCCATGGAGCAATTGTCAAAATGTAAGAGTGGCTTCCAATAACCAGATAAGGGCGTGATATGAGGTATGGCAAAAGCATATCTTTAGAAGAAATTTTCAAGGGCGCTTTGCTCATAGAAAACACGTAATCGTTGATTTATTCGTTAGATTAGATTGAACAGATTGTGAAAAGAATTTCATTTAACAATAATAATTATAGTTTTTTATTTGAATTTCGAATAGACGATGTTGTTATCGAAAAGTTGAAAAATTTAAATATCTGGGCATACAGATAAATAACAAGAGCGATAGAAGTACAGAAATTAAATCAAAGATAATGGCTGGAAATAGGGCATACTACGCAAATAAAAACGTTTTGAAGGATGCTCAAATAACAAAGAGAACAAAGATGAGGATCTATAAATCACTAATAAGACCTGTCGTCACCTATGCAGCCGAGGTAATGTGCTTTAATCAAAAAGAAGAAGAACAACTACGTGTATTCGAGAGGAAGGTTCTGAGAACCATAATGGGACCCAAGAAGATAAATGACGAATACAGACCATTGATGAATTTCGAACTTCTCAGAGAGACGGGGGGAGAAGACATCGTAAAGTTTGTTAAGGCGCAGCGTATAAAGTGGTTGGGGCATATAATGAGAAAGGACAACAAGGAGGAAATTAAGTTATTAACGATGTGGAAGCCCGGGGAAACGAGAGTAAGAGGAAGACCTAGGATGCGTTGGTGGGACGGGGTGACGGGTGACCTCGACAGAATGGGTGTGAAGGGTTGGAGGGGAGTGGTGACAAATAGAACGAGGTGGAGGGAAATAGTTAACGCCAGCAAGACGCATAGAGACATATGAATTAGATTAAAGTGAATATAAGTAAAAATGTGACATTAAGAGGACCAATCCACCTCTTAAAAAAAATGGATTTTGTAAGTTCCTTAAAGGAACAGCTATGTTCTATTCTTGAATGTAAAGCTAATAATAATAATAATTTGAATTTCGAAGAGCCATCTCGGAATATTTAATTATATTTCTGTGCGAAATGTTGGTCCGAACAATTTTGAGTTGAAGTTGTGCAGTAACAAAGGTCAGTCATCATTCAGTATTTGTTAGTGTAAATTATGAAGCTCAACGTGTCATACGAAAAAAAAAAGCTACAAAGTTACAAGTCAAAATGAATATCGAGAATCAGAATTCATCCAATCGCGCTGTGGCGGAGCTCCCCAATAGATACAGCTTTGTATTGGAAAGCAAATATCTCACACGGTTTACAGCAAAACTTAAAGCTTATTAAACATATAACAGACACCAGCAAAGCAAATCTTTGTATATTTCAAATTCAAAATACTCCTGTACATATATGTGAATTAAGAGGTTCCTCAAATAATATAGAAAAAGCACTAAGTATAATTGCTGAGAAAATTCCCCAGGCAAATCTCGAAAGTGTTATTGCCACACCGTCGCCAATAGCTGAATTTCAAGAAAACCAAGTACTAGAAATTCGAATTTCTTGGTTTTTGACACCAGGACACTTCTTTGTTCAAATTTGCTCACATAGCAATTATTTAAAACTAACAGGAATTAATCAAAGATTAAACGAAAAATACGCTCAAGAAGGAAATACATTAACCGAGTCGGAAATCAAAGTTCAAAATGTATGTGCGGCTTTACACGACGGAACTGGTATAGGGCCATCATAGTTTCTTGTGAAGCAATAAGTATGGTTCGCTTATTGGATTACGGGAGGACTGTAATGGCAGCCCCCGGTGATTTAAGAAAATTACTACCCGAATTTGATAATATTTCTTTTCAAGCTGTGGAATGCAAATTGCATAATTTGGAACCCGCTGAAGATAACGAATGGTGTATGGAAGCTTGGAATTTCATGAAACTGATCAGTGGCAATTTCAATCAGATAATACTAAAGAGTTTAGATTCTGATGGAATCTTAAAAGTAGAACTTCTTTCATTCCATTCACGATTTAATAGGTGGAATTCCATTAACGCAGTATTAATTAAAAAAGGATATGCTAAGTTTGAGATCCATCCTTTGGAAAGCATGGAAGATGACGAATGTGAAATTCCCTCAGAGGCAAAACTGCAAAAACAAAACAAGTTTTTATTTTTGATAATATCCAAAAGCTAAAGGGAAAACGAGAAGAAGAAATATGCCCAACCATGGAACAAAACGCTGAGAATGAGGAAAACGCAATCAATGATTTGATAATTGAAAGGTATGAAAACACGAAACGAACACAAAATGAATTGAAATTGAGATGGAATCTATTAAGAAGGAACCAAGACATGGGTCGTATTTTTGGGGACAGCAGTTCGAGCGATGAGGGGAGCTCGTTTTCTGGCACTTCTATGCAGAAGCAATATTCGAATGCGAGTGGTAGTAGTAATTCCGATACAAATGACGACATTGCAACTTTAGATCGTAAAATATCACGATTGTTGGAAAAAGAACAAGACAAAATGTACGAGTCGAAAAGGCTCCAAGACTATTTTTGCAACAACACTGTGAATACGACTGCAGCATCGATGTTGATGTCGACGGGGATTTACGTTTCGCGAAGGAAGAAGAAGATTGGTTTACTAAAAACGAATTGTTTTCCTCGAGTCTGCGGGAAGATGTGGAAACTTTTGAGCCAATAAGTTTTGTAGACGAAAAAGACGATTTGGCCATTGTTGGCGAAGTGATCATAAATCGGGTTTCGTTTAGATCACTGAAACGTAGTAAAAAAACAGCTATGTATTAATTGTCTACCATGGGAAAACAACCAGCGTTTTCCGCATGCCAAAAATTGTAAATTGCCATAAAAATGAGTTCGTTAATTTTTTGGATCCAATCCGATTAAATTTGGACGAGGGAGTTGATGTCACACTGCAATTGGGGTGTGTAAAAGCACACAATAAGAAAAATATCATGGGACAACTTAAAGCTTATTTCAATTCCATGAAAAGATATATTGGCAAAAGGAACGAAACTTATATTAAACCAAGCAAATATTTCAAATCCATTGGATTATGCACATTTAATCTTTTAAATTCAAAACAGAAGAATGTATTGGAATTTAGCGAAACCAAAAAAATTATTCATCCATTTCTACAAGTAGACATGAGCGATGATATCAAATTTAGTGGAACCACCACTGGCTATTTAGATATTGCCACCAAGGTGGAAAATTTATATTATTGGGAAAAATTATGGTGTGTTTTGGATGGATATAACCTTAAGTTTTACGACGACGAACTTGAAGATGGGCTTCGTCGAATCATTCATTTAGGGAACAATGAAATATTGAATATGAATGGTAATATTTCGGTACCCAAGCACGAATATTCAATAATTAAAAATTTTTTGGCTGCTGATTCAGCCGACATACGTGTAAAATGGCAAAACAAAATAAACTTGGCGTTGTCTGGTAGAAAATGCTGGAACCATAGAGAAAATGAAGTAAAAACCAACGACCCGTGAACGAATATTCAAGATAAAGTTCAAAAAAAGAAAAGAAAAGAAAAAGAAAAGACGAAGCAAGCAATGATGAAGCCTAACCAGGTTTGAGCCAATTATATTGATATTATTTTTGTATATTTGTATATAAAATTCATTGAAGTCGTCGATGAACACAAACTTCGTTTGTTTTGCGAAAAACGCATGAGAGCTGAAGTTGATGCTAGCCCATTAGGTGAAGAATGGAAAGGGTACGTGGTAAGAAATAACGGTGGAAATGATAAGCAAGGTTTTCCTATGAAACAAGGTGTTCTTACCAATGGACGGGTTCGATTACTGTTGTCTCAAGGTCATTTGTGTTACAGACCACGCCGTACTGGTGAACGAAAACGTAAATCTGTTCGGGATGCATCGTGGATGCAAATTTAAGTGTTTTGGCTCTTTCCTTTCGATTGTAAAAAGGCGAACAAGAAATAGCAGGATTAACCGATAAGACTGTACCACGCAGGTTGGGCTGAAAAGAGCTTCCAACATTCGAAAGCTCTTCAATTTGACCAAGGAAGATGATGTTCGGCAATATGTTATTAAAAGACCTCTACCCATCAAGGAAGGCAAGACTCAGAAGTTTAAGGCACCTAAAATTCAACGTTTGATTACGCCTGCCTTGTTGCAACGCAAACGTCATCGCTTGGCTTTGAAGAAACAACGTTGTCTCAAACGAAAGGCTGCTGCAGAAGATTATGCAAAATTGTTGAGCAAATACAGGAAGAGCAGCAAGAAGCAGAAACACTAATTTTTTATTTTTTGATTTTATAAAATGTCACGTTTTACTGATTGTTTTAATATACGGGTGATATAAAAAATAAAAAATTTGTTAGCATCGAGTACTAACGACACAAGAATCGTACATTTTCAACTCCACGAAGACTGTAAAGGAAGTCAGCCCTCTTCAATCCATTTCCGGATGTAGGCCTCCTCAAGTTCCTTCTACCTTGCTCTATCCCCCGCTCTTCTCCCCTAGTGCAGTCCCTCATGTCTTTTCAGGTCGTCGGTCCACCTCATTTGTGGTCTACCCCTCGTTCTTCCACCCAGCCATGGCCGTCATTGCTGTAACACTGCGTTCCATCTGTTATCAGTTTGTCTCGCGTTGTGTCCTACAAATCTCCATTTCAGCGTTGCCGCCATCTCGCGTATGTCTCTTACTCCCGTCTTCATCCTGATCCATTCATTTCGCTTTCTGTCTCTCAGGGAGATTGCGAGCATTTGTCGCTTCATCGCTCTTTGGCACTTTGTGATCCTGTCCATGTTCTTTTTTGTTAATGTCCAGGTTTGTGCCCCGTATGTAAGTACCGGGAGTATGCATTGGTCGTAAACTTTAGTTTTCAGTTTCTGTGGAATTGTTTTATTCTTGAGTATGTAGCTTAGTTTTCCGAAAGCCATCCATCCCAGCCTCACTCTTCTAACTATTTTGGCCTCTTGGTTTTCTTTATTTGGTTTGATGATTTGCCCCATATATATATAATCTGAAACCTGTTCCAAATGTTCTCCATCAGCTGTGTTTCTCATGACTTTAGTTTTATTTTTGTTGATATTTAGGCCAACTTTTCTAGAGCTTGTATCGAGATCATTTATCATAGTTTTCAGGTCCTTTTTATTGTCTGCGATGATGATAATATCATCTGCGTATCTGAGGTGACTGAGATAGTCACCATTCACGTTTACACCTTTTTTCTCCCAGTTCACTTGCTTAAAGACATCTTCTAAAGTATTAATAAAGAGTTTTGGAGACATACTGTCACCTTGCCTTACTCCTCTTTCTATCCGTATTGGGTCCGTTTCTGCATATATCTTGACGATCATTTTGGATTCTTGGTATATATTGTGTATTAGCATCATATATCGGTGGTCGACTCTGCTGTTCCAGAGTGACTCTTCCACTGCCCATGTTTCTATTGTATCGAAAGCTTTTTCGTAGTCTATAAATCCCATATATAGCGGGAGATGATATTCCGTTGCTTTTTCTAAGAGAGTTCGGATTGCAAGCAAATGATCACATGTGCTGAACCCCTTTCTGAATCCCGCCTGTTCTCTGGATTGATATAGTTCAAGCTTGTTATTAATTCTCTTTATGATAATTTTTGTGAACAGTTTATATAGTTGTGTGTCGCCTTTCTTGTATAGTAATATTGTTAATGCGTTTCTCCACCCGTTTGGTATATTCCCTTCGTCTAAACATTTATTTAGTAGCTCTTTTAGCACTTGTTCCACCCTCTTGGAGCATTTCTTTAGCAATGTTATCTTTTCCAGGTGCTTTGTCGTTTTTCATTTCCCCCAAGGCAGTGACTATTTCTTCCTCGGTTATATCTGGCATATCTTCGGAGTTTACGTTTACTATTTTTTGTGTTTTCCATCAAAGAGAGTAGATGTGAAGAAACAGGTAATTGCAAAAAATAGAGAAGAATATCAAAGCGCGATATCCGAAAAACTGAAAGAGAACAGAGCAACGCAAGACAAAAGCATCGAAGAAATACGTGTCGCCATTACCACATCTATCCAGGAAGCCTACCGCACAATACGCACAAAAAGCATGGGAGAAAAGGACAAAACTACAAATGCAGCTGTTAGGAAGATGATATATAAACGTAGAGAACTAATCCAAGAACATCAACAGAATTCCATAGAATTAACTGAGCTAAGCAGATTGATCAGAAGAAAGAAAAAAGAAAAGAAAATCATGAAAGTGATGGAGAAAAATAAGAACATGAAAGTGCTGCAAACAACTGCAGGCAGACCACAAATAATTTCAATAGACGATGAACATGGAAATGAAATACATAATAGACTGCAAATCCTAAAGCGGATAGAAGAATTCTACGGTGAACTATATACATCGAAGGCTAAAAACAAAAGCTACAGAACAGAAGCTGCAACAAAAAATAGTAAATTCTCACCCTCATTACGAATTATTTTATATCTTAGAAATTTCGCCAAAAAGTTTGTTCTATGTGCATACAAGTATCCTGTCCTTCCAGCAAAAAGAGAAATTTTTAACTGCAAGGAGAAATTATTTTGGCCGAAAACGTTTATCGAACACTTGTCACCTTGTCCGCGACTGCTTATTCAATATCTCGCGCCACGTAGGTGCTCGGCTTCCAGTTCCAGCTGAAATTTCGCTTCCATATTGTTTTCCTAATCCTCTTTGGGTAAACCCCAAGCTTACATGGCAATGATATTGAATATCTTGGCCACACGAGAAAACTATTTACCACCATATACGCATTGTTTTTCTTAACTAAACTTGATCACTTTTGGGACTGACGGGCAATATTTCATATATTATTTAATATTTTGTCAACTTGATTAGCCGAAGGAGGAATCACGCTATTGACGACAAGTTTTCCAAACAACTTATGCATATGAACTCGAGAGGTATCTTGTGATACGTCGGTTGGCATGGTTGTAAATTATTAAAATATGTGTACTGTATAGAATTTCCAAAATTTTGCGAATATCGCCACAACGATTCAATCTCAAAGGAAGGGAGTGAAAACTTTTTGGAGCTCACATTTGACGGCAATTAAAAATAAAGGTTATGACTCATAACCATTAAATTAATTATTTTAATTAAAATGTTAATCGAATTATATAACAACCTTGTAATGAACGAATACACTAATAAAAATGAAATTAATTATAAAAAATGTAATCACTCTTTAAAAAAATTATGTAATTTTCGCTTAGTAAACCGCATTGCCCAACACTGTGATTGCGCATTTATTTCTCAAGCTTTATAAGGCAAAGGCCTTGTATAAATAAATTTTAACCCAACAGAATGGCTAGGATTTAAATATCAATTTAGTTTTTTGAAATTTAACGATTATTGATGTCAAAATAGCTTAATTTTAATCAATTTTTCTGTTCTCCTAGATTTTAAAAATTTTAAAAATGAAGTATGGTTTTATAGTAGAAAAAGACGCGACAATTAGAATGATTTTAACTGTACCAAAGTTGATGTGTTCACTAAATCGTCCGTTTCCAACCATATTCAAATGTAGTATAAGTTTAAATGTAGTAATTATATTTTAATGTAGATAAATAATTAATATGTGAAGTGTGGAACATGCCTAATTTAGAATCCATTAAACTGCAGTCAAAGTATTTGCTGATGGGACCGGTACATACTCATAAAACGGATGTTTAGAGGTAATCAACCTAAAAAACCGCTGATCACGTTATTTTTGGTTGACGTCGATAAACATGAGTATTTTCGCAAATGCAGTTAGTTGCGAGTTGTAGTTCTTAGTCTTAGTTTGTTCACAGACGGTATAAGTAGTATATGCCGCCTGATAATTGTTAACCCAACTGACATTTTTCTAAGAGAACCAACGAATCTTCTGACAGTCAATGGCCATCCAAATATTTCAGTAAAACAGATCATATTTCAGACGAAGGATAAAAAAAAACAAGCTCAAGAACAAGACTTTCGGAATTTTCCAAACCCAGACGTTTGGACACTGAAAAATTAAAATGCGCTAAGAAAGAGTTCGAATACATGCTGGCACACGGCATATGTAGACTTTCATCTTCAGAATGGTCATCTCGACACCCCCAAGGAACAAAGCCGTAACTCGAGTTAGGTCAAATTTGAGTTATTAGTACCGTTGTAATCCTAAGAAAATTACCTTTTTTTCTGTAAACAAAACTTTATTTTACGACCAATAATTCCAGAGATAATCAGTGGAAAAAAGTTGTATCTCAATTTTTTTTGTCTAATTGAGCAGTAACAAAGCCGCTACTCGAGTTACGTCTTTTTCCAATTTAGCGTTTGTGATCATGTTGGGCGGTAATATAGACGTAACATGAGTTACGTCGTTGTTCTTCGTAAAGTAATTGAGGTTTGTATATATAAACATTTTAAAGATGACTGTAACAGCAGTTACGTCGTTGTTCTACGTAAAAGAATTGTGGTTTTTATAATAATATTTCAACTCACAGTCCTATTCTGCGGAAGAATTTATTGTGGAATTTATGTAAGAGGTGCCTTTTTTTAAAGAGGAAGATGATTCGACAAAAGGATAAAAAATAAACAGGGTTGATAAAAAATCTTATCAACTCTTATCAAATGATATTATATTGTTAAATTATAGATAAATAATGGTAAAAATATTATCATCTATTAATCCTTTAAACTTTAATTATCAATAAATTAATTACTATATAAGTACCTTAAGTTGAGAATTCTTAGTATATTACATTTTTATTATTATTATTATTATCAGCATTACACTCTAAAAAAAGTATTACTATCTCCTACGAGATTTACAAATCCCTTTGTTGGGGTGGATTACTCCCCGTTTTACAATATATAATATTTGCCTTATCGCCTTTTCGTTATTTTCTTCACAGTCTGGGGTGACTTCTTGTCAGCTCTACAATGTTCCTCCATAACCTCCTGTCATCTGTTTTTTCTTTCCATCCATTTACCCCCATGATACTCAGGTCATGCTCCACTTGATCCCACCACTTCATTCTTGCCTGCCCCTTGGACGGCTCTCTCCCGATCTCCATTGCGTAATCGCTTTTATCGGCGAAGTATCACCGGTCCTCATTACGTGTCCCAACCATCTAATTCGTTGTGCCTTGATATATTTAACTATATCCTCTCCATTCATGGCCTCCAGGATTTCGTGGTTCATCATTCGTGTCAGTTCTTCATTTGACTCCCTTATGGGTCCATCGACATGCACAGTGTCTCGGCGGCATACGTGACCACCGGTCTGATCAAGGTCCTGTAGATTTTAATCTTCGTCCTTTTTGTCAGTTGTTTACTCACGAGTAGCTTTATGTTTGCGTAGAATGTTCTATTCCCGGTTTTGATTCTTCCCTCTATCTCTTCTCTTCTTCTTCCCGTTCTATTTATCTGTACTCCCAGATAACAGAAGGTTTCTACCTCTTCAAACTCGTATGTGTCTGTTTTCAATTTACTTCTTATGTGCGTTTCGTTTCTATCACATTTCATATACTTCGTCTTCATGCTATTCACTATAAGTCCCATTTTTTTGAGTACATTGGGTGAGTACGGTCCTGTGAGGTGTATACGAATTGTGAGCTGGTTATTTTCGAGAGATTTGAGGAGATAGAGAGTTGAATTGGAGGGCGAGGTGAAACGCAAGGAGTGTGTGATATATGCAATCGAGGAGTGTGTCGGGAACGACAGACAAAGCCGTACAGAAGCAAATATAGCTAAAAACAAGTATTTGAGGTTAAGTTATCGAAATTAAAAGATTTATTTTAGGGGTCTGCTGGTAGTACGACGGCTTCTGATGGGACGACCTGAGTTGTCGTATTGGCGCCGAGGACAGGCATATAACATAGTAGGACATTCTACATTAATTCGAAATAGAATTGTGTAACAAGCAACTTTGGTTGCCTAAGCATAACGACACTCAAGCAAATGAACAAAATTAAAATTAACAGAGAGAGAGCAAACAGTGTAGGATCAATAAAAGAATACTTCAAAAGGAGTAGAGAAGAAATAGATACAAGTAAAAAGGAAGAAGAAGCATTCCGAAGGAGTAAAAAAACACTCAAGTCACCAATTAAAACAGCAGCAGGGGCAGACACGGGGGAAAGCATGGATGAACTGAAACAAATGATTGCGGGGTTGGCGAAAATGGTGGCCGATGGCAATAACACGAATGTAGAAATTAAAGAAAAACTGAATACAATGGAAGCGAACTGGAATACGAAAGTACGTGAAATTGAGCATGAGATGGGGGATTTAGCAATGAAAGCTAACAAACAGGAAGAAAGAATAGAACACCTAGAGGAACAACTGGAGAAATATGAGAGGGAAAAAAGAAGAGAATATAGTAATAAAAAATTTAACAATAGATGGAACTGTAACCCCTGCAAAAGTCGAAGAGTTTCTGAACAATAACTTGCGGGTAAGAGTTGAGGTTCTAGATGCTTTCAAAGTCGGAAAAGCAACAGAAAGTCAGGTAGTTGTGGCAAAGTTAAAAAATTTCACGCAGAAGAAACTGATAATGGAAAATAAGAGTAAACTGAAGGGGGGTAAGACGTACATTGATAGCGACTTGACGGTGAAAGAGATGAAAATACAGAGTAAGATAAGACAATTGGCAAAGAGCGAAACGGAGAAAGGAAACAATGCTAGAACGGGATATCAAAAATTAATAGTGAACGGAAAAACCTACCAATGGAAGGATTGGGGGAAACAATGGGACAAAATACTGAACCCGCAAAAAGGAGACGAATCGGGGGAGAATACAAAAAACTAACAAGAACAAACCCGGACAGTCACATTACGCCGACACATGCAATGAAAACATACATTGAGAAGGGAAAAAGAGAAATAACTGATGATATGGGTAATAAATCTACAGGTAGAAAGAGGAAGAGACGCGAAAGGAAAAACATTATAAAAATGGGTACATGGAACGTAAGAACACTGTTAAAGCCGGGAAAGTTGAATGAAGTGGCGGGAGAATTGAGAAGGTATGCAGTCGAAGTGGCAGCGCTACAGGAGATGAGATGGAGTGGAGAGGGGGAAATAGCAAAAAAAGAATACACGTTTTTTTACTCTGGGGAAAAGACACAGGGAAGAAATGGAACAGGATTTATCGTATCAAAGAAAGTACTGGGAAACGTAATGACATTTAAACCAATAAGTGGAAGAACATCATATTTGAGATTAAAAGCAAAGACAAACTTGTCCGTTGTAAACGGATACGCACCAACGGAAGAAAGCGAAAAGACTGAAAAAGATCAATTTTACGAAGAGCTAGAGGAGGTGTGTGACTGGATACCTAAGCACGATACATTGATTATGGTTGGAGACTTCAATGCACAGATAGGAAGAGAAAATTATGTAAGCACGGTGGCGGGGATACATACTATACGGTACACGAAGTAACAAATGATAATGGTAATAGACTGTGTGATATGGCAGAAGCGACAGGCATGGTAATAAGCAGCACTAAATTTAACCACCAGAAACTACATAAAATAACCTGGGTGTGGCCAGGGGGAAATGGCAGTGTCGGTAATCAAATTGACCATGTAATGATTTCTAAAAGAAGAGAAAATGTGATACTAGATGTAAGATCATACAGAGGAGCGAATGCGGACACTGATCATTTTCTGGTAATCGCAAAGATCAAACAAGGTGTACCTAGCTTCAAGAGCCCCAACCAAGGGCACAAGAGAATAGCAACAGAAGAACTGAATAAAAGCAAAACAAGGAAACAATATGAAGAAAGAATGGAGAAGGAGATGTCAAACAAAGAAAGGTCCGATGATATGGAACTCGAATGGAAGAATATCGCAGAAGGAATCATGTCATGTGCGAGGGAAGAGCTAGGATACAGACAGAGAAGAAGACACAAAGAATGGTTCGATAATGAATGCGCAGCAACCAGCAGAATAAAAAATAAGGCAAGAGAACAATGGTTGAGAACTGGAAGGCAGGAAGACAGAAATGGCTATGGAAATGAGGTAAATAAAGCCAACAAACTGTACAGAAGGAAGAGGAACGGTTGGATGGACAGGCAAATGGAGAAAATAGAAATAAACAATAATATTAACAAATCGAGAGTGTTCTATCAAAAGATAAGAAATCAAAAGATCACATGCAATATAAAAGCAAGAGGAATGAAAATAAACAAGGAACAATCGAGTATGACACAAAAGCAATCGAGCAGATATGGACAAGACATTTTCAAAGGTTATTGAACAGTGAGGATGAGGAATCTGTAGAGATCGGAGAAGAGGTAGTAGATGATGAAACCGAAGAAGCTACTCCAAACAATACGGAAATCATAGAGACGATAGACAAAATGAAGAACGGTAAGGCTCCAGGAGTGGATGGTATGCACGTGGAGCTTATAAAATATGGAGGGGAACTGGTGAAGGAGAGAATATGTGAGATAATTAGAAGAATATGGGAAGAAGAAAGAATGCCAGAAGAATGGAACATAGGTGAAATAGTCACAATGAGAAAGAAAGGTAGCGCCGACGAATGTTCGAATTATAGAGGCATCACGTTGTTAAACTCAGCGTATAAGGTGTTAACGGCTCTATTGCACAGCAGATTGACCAGGTACACAAACGATAACATGAGTGAATGTCAATATGGTTTTATGAAAGGGCGATCCACAGTGGATGCGATTCATGTGCTTAAACAAACAATAGAGAAGTGCCATGAACATGACATTGACCTGCATTTGTTGTTCGTAGACTATCAGCAAGCTTTTGATAAAGTAAGCAGAAAAGAACTATACAACATTCTAAAAGAAATGCTACCGGGGAAACTACAAAGATTAATCAAGATGACAATGAAGAACACCAAGGTAAGCGTCAGAACATCGGCAGGTAGAACAGCACCTTTTGAAATAAACAGCGGTGTTAGACAGGGCGATGCGCTGTCGGCAGCTCTGTTCAACCTAGTGGTAAATAAGATAGTTAGAGACACCAAATGCGAGGGTCTGATAACAAATAAAGAAGTACAGATAAACGCGTACGCCGATGACATTGTCATTATATCGAGATCACTGAAGAGGATGCTTGAGATATTCAGAGAAATGGCGAAAGCAGCAAAAAAAAACGGGACATTTTTATTAGAGGAAAAAGAATGCTAGCACTGTGCAATGCCGAGAAAGAAGAAATTTGTGATTCGGAACAATCAAGTGAGGCACCTAACGACGGTACCGATTATCAGAGTATGGTGAATGCTTTCGAGTTGAATGTTAACGACTTGTTACCCAGCCAATCAGAAGGTTCAAGTAATATCAATACAGATGGAGGTCTTCCATATAATTATCCTAACATAACTGAAAGCAGCTCCACTATTGATACAGGAAATGATTTGATACAATTCAGAAAGAACTTGAGGCTGAATAAATCGGTCGTAAACTACAGAACTATTGATTCTGACCACGATGACGAAGAACAATTATTTTCTTCAGATGAGTCAGAATACTTACCTTTGACAGTTATATCGTCAAAAATTCAAATGCATCTCATATTAGCGCAAACGATAGGACTAATGTGGTAGATGAAGATGAAGTACCGAACGCGGTTGATAGTTTTCAAGATGACATGCCTTCTGATTCGGTAAATCTTAATACTGAAACGAAGAAAAGGAACGTACCGAAGAAGACTACCCCGGGAAGAAAAAGAAAAAGAATGGTTGAAAACTGGCAGAATAACGTTATAAAAAAACAGAAGAATTGTGGAGAAGAATTTATTAACAAAAGGAAAGTTGATAAGAGGTAAGAAAATTAAATCTGGATGTAATGAAAAGTGCCCTCGTAAATGTCACGATAAATTAAGTCGCGATATCAGAAATGATATATTCAACAAATTTTGGGCAATGGGTAATCACAACCAGCAGGTCGAATTTGTAAGTAAGTGCGCTGTACGGGTTCCCAAGAAACAACTACTTAATATGGCTTCCAGCATTGGTAATTCAAGACGCGAATGGTCATACGAGTATTCATTTATTTTAGAAGGTATTAAACATCAAGTTTGTAAAACCATGTTCTTAGATACATTGGATATAAGTGACACGTGGGTTAAAACGATCTACAAAAAGATAGATCTTCAGGTCTCTCCTTGCCCTGACTTAAATGATAAACGCGGACGTCATTCTAATAGGGCAAATACAATACCGGATGAAATAAAGCAATCGGTGAGGTTACACATATCTGGGATACCTTACGTTGATTCTCATTATATCAGGGAAAAATCTGAAAGAAGTACTTTGACGAACAGCTTACTTTCACGAAACTTTACGAGCTTTATGGAGATTGGATGAAAGACAATTATCCAACACAATCTGTGGCAGCAAGACGCCAATATCAGGAAATTTTCAACAACGAATTTAATATAGGTTTCTTTAAACCAAAAAAGGATCAATGTCCAACATGTGCGTTGTACAAAACTGCTTCAATTGAGGAAAGAAAGGCAACTGAAATGGAACACACTCTTCATCTTGCCAATAAATTCGTTTCAAGACAGCTAAAAGATATGGATAAATGGGAAGCAAAAGATTCCAATAACATCATCGTCACTGTTTACGATTTGCAAAAAATACTGAGTACACCAATGTCGGAAGTTTCTTTATCTTCTATATATATAAATGTGAAATGGTATTTCTTTGTCACGCATGATCTCCGAAACTACTGAATCGATCGACTTGCCGTTTTTTTTAAATGATAGAGTACATCTTGGAGCAGGTTTAAAGCCTAATTCCGCGTTTGTAAGTTAATAAACAATGAAGTAATTACATTTTTTGTACACACACGTCTAAACAAATTATCTACAGATTTAATCTGATAATCTACAGATTAGTGACATTTTTTAGGTTGGTTAAATAACCTACTTCAAATCGCTATATTAACTAAATCACTATATACTATATCAGTATATAGACAAAAAAAAGGAACGAAGGAATCATAACAAACAGTGGCATATAAAGTTATTATGGTGAAGAAAAAATTAAATCTTGGTCGTTCTTCTACTGTGGCCAAAAGACAGCGTTTTTGTAGACAAAATCAAAGTACCGATAACATAAATGATCGTAATGCTTCCGACCCAGCACAGGATTCCATTTCACAGCAAATCCAAGCCCCAATAAGAGTTAATGATGGTGATCATTTGCATGATATGGAAGTAGAAAATGAAAGTGTTCCTTCAGTCCCATGGAAAAGTAGAGAAATGTCTGGATTTAATTATGATGTCTCCATTGATTATGCAACCGATTCTCACGTTTCGATTGAAACCATGACTTCCAGCTGTAACTACTGTCGTGCATTAAAATGGGAAAAGAAGCACCTGGCCTGTGTTGTTGTAGTGGAAAAGTTTTACTCGATGACATTGTTGAACCGCCAGAACCATTAAAGAGTTTACTACTTGGCACTCACTATAATTCGGATAATTTCCTTAGAAATATACGAAAGTACAACTCCGCTTTTCAAATGACATCGTTTGGTGCCACCGAGATACGGCATGGAAATTTTATGCCCACGTTTAAAATTCAAGGCCAAGTTTACCATGCAGTTGGTTCCTTATTTCCAAAAATGCAAGAAGAACCCAAGTTTTTGCAAATATATTTTATGGGAAATGGAGAATTGGAAAGAAGATTGTCCGTAGCTCCTCACACGAACAGAGAGATATTATATGATTTGCAAGAATTACTCCACATCAATAATCCATATGTTAGAAGCTTTAAAACTGCATTAGATTCGATGTCACTACATTCAGAAGATTTTAAAGTAATCATTCGAGCTGATAGGATGCCAGGAAGAGAGCATAGAGGTCGTTTTAATGTGCCACAAACAGACGAAGTAGCTATACTGATTGTTGGTCAAGAATTTACAAAGAGAGATATAGTTTTGAAAGCGAGGAATAACACTCTTCAACGCATCAATGAAATGCATCGTTCTTATGATGCATTACAGTACCCATTGATGTTTTGTCGTGGTGAAAATGGGTATTCAATCGATGTTCCACAAGTCCATCCAACAATTAGACGTACGGTACCCAATAAAACTGTTTCTGCAATGAATTTCTACGCATACAGATTAATGGTTAGAGAAAATAACAGTAATTTCATTCTGCGCTTTAATTCTCTTCTCAATCAATATTTAGTAGACATGTATGCTAAGATTGAAACAGAGCGACTCAATTTTATCACAGCACATCAGAGCGATTTAAGAGCTGACAGCTATATGGATATTCATGATGCAATGCAAGCTGACGGAGATCCCACAAATATTGGCAAAAGAGTTATCCTGCCATCTTCATTCACTGGTGGCCCTCGGTATATGCAACAACGCAAGCAAGATGCCATGGTCTACGTTAGAAATTTTGGTCGACCAGATCTCTTCATTACTATGACCTGCAACCCAATATGGCCTGAAATTCGATCGTGTTTGTTTGAAAATCAACGATCGCATGATAGGAATGACATCATTGCACGTGTTTTCCATTTGAAGGTCAAAAATTTGATGGACCTGATTGTTAAGGATAAAATTTTGGCGAAGCCAGATGCAACATGTATACCATCGAATGGCAAAAAAGAGGGCTACCTCACGTTCACATTTTAGTTTGGCTTATGAATAGACTAAGACCAGCTGATATTGACAACGTTCTCAGTGCAGAATTGTTTTATTTGTGCGTATATAACAAGACAAGATTTCTTTGAATCATCAAACAAATAAATTTGTTTGGTCCGAACAAACAATTTTTACCGTTTCCTTAACTTAAAATTCTCAGACTTTTCAAAAAAAAGTAAATTCAGACAAAGGCAAAGTATTTTATTTTTAGTGAGACCCCGGGCGAAGCCGGGTATCCAGCTAGTTCTACTATAAACGTAAGTTAGCCGTCTACAATTTTACTATTTTCGATATCGGTGCTAGTGAAGGCTTTTGCTACATGTGGGACGAGACCATAGCAAAAAAAGGGCTCAAACGAAATTAGTAGCTCGTTGCATTCTTTCATTGAATCCAAAGTCAGCAAAGGTTGTAAAGACTTTAGGTTTTATTCTGACAATTGCGGAGGTCAGAATAGAAACCGTATTGTATTATTTATGTATGCATATGTCGCAGAAAAATATCAAATCAATATTGCGCATACTTTTTTTGAAGTAGGACATACCCAGAACGAAGGCGATTCTATGCATGCCCTTATAGAAAGAAGAAAACGGAATCAAGTTATTTATGTTCCTAGTCAATGGGTGACTTTGGTACGTTGTACTAAAACAAATGGCAAACCTTATAATATCATAGAAGTAAATTAGGAAATGATATTTGATTTCAAAGAAGTTATGAAGGAAAAAAAGAATTTTGAACTGGATGAAGAGCGAAATAAAGTAAAATGGAGTAAAGTAAAACGCCTGAGTATCTCCAAAGATGATCCAGGTGTGATTAAAATCCACTACGACTTATATTCTGAGCATTATGTAATTATAAACATTGATAAGAAACCGGTGGCCCTCCGACAGACCCGACGCGACGTCAAACCTCCGTTACAAAAAATCAACCTTCAACTTCAATCGATCAGTCTTCAACATCAACGCATAACAAACTTCCTCTATGTTATACAAATGGTACGCTGCCTATATCATTGGCAAAACACAAAGACCTGAACAGCCTTTGTACTTCAAAAGCAATTCCAAATTTATACCATGAGTATTATAAGAACCTTAAAGTTTTAAAAGATACTATACTAGAAGAAAACGCATCAGATACAGAATAATTCCATGTTCACAATCATTATCCATAAAACTAATTAATTTGTTGTTTATTTTGATTTTTAAAGAAAATAAAGATAATCTATTATATAAAATTAAATGTTTGTTGGTACGTTTGTTGGTTTGTTCGTCTTTTAATAACTCCTAAACCGTTCGACCGATCCCAACCAAATTTTACACAGTTACTCTCTAGAACCCTAAAGAGGTTTTCCGCTAAAAACCGGGACCGAAAAGCTTAATTAAAAAAAAAGTGAAAAATTGCGGACGAGCATGAATGGATTAACGAAATTCCCATCGCCAATACCTGTAATTGATATATGGTAATTTTACGTTGGTATATTCACATTCAGTACCTACACTATTATAAGTGATTTGAAATACTGGAGAAGAAAAGCTGTAGAGAAAATTGTAGAGTACAATATAAACCGTTCTGAAACACTCGACAACGGGAACACTAAAATCATTCTGAAACGCTCTAGCAACGGGAAGCAAGATTTCGTCGAGAAGAAAACCTTAAGCGAAGCAGGATACTCGGAAAAATCTAAATACTTCACACAAAGACAAAGTATTTTAATTATAGGGGAGACCCCGGGCGAAGCCGGGTATTCAATTATATAAATAAAATAAATAATTTATCAATTTTATATTTTTATAATTATTCAGTCTACCCATTTAAATTCTTTTTAAGTCCAAGAGCCTAAAGTAAAGTACTTCAGACAAAGGCAGAGTTCCACCTTTTTAATGAGACCCCGAGCGAAGCCGGGTATCCAGCTAGTTATATATATTTTATATTTTTACATTTTTTCTATTGTCGTACTATCTGTTGACGATATTTTCTTTTATTTTATTATAGTTGTACAATCATTTTGATTGTACATTATTAAAGTTAAGTTAACACCATGTGAAGTAGAGATTCTCTACTTCACATGGTGTTCAAGAAGGATAAATCTTTGAAGCCCTGCGGCGATTACCGTAAGCTAAACGCAATCACAGTCCCCGATCGTTATACTATTCTTAACATCCATGATGCAACGGAAAATTTACAAGGTAAAACTATTTTTACCACCTTGGATCTAGTCCGAGCATACCATCAGATCCCCATGTACGCAGACGACATCAGCAAGACAGCGATAACAACCCCATTTGGTTTATTTAATTTCCCCGTAATGACCTTTGGACTGCGGAACGCTGCTCAGTCGTTTCAGCGTTTTATCAACACAGTCTTAGGCATCTTTGACTTTTGTTTCGTTTACATCGACGACATTTAAATTTCATCACTTAATTTAAAAGAGCATTTACGGCATTTAGAATTAGTTTTTACTGTTTACGCGAGTTCATGGCCGATAAAGGGGCCGGAATGGTAATCATGGATAGAGAAGAATACAATCACAAAACCCATCTATTCCTCACAGGTAACAATTGCTATAAGATCAAAACCAAC
Organism: Lycocerus yunnanus; assembly: GCA_036346125.1. Lineage (NCBI taxonomy): Eukaryota > Metazoa > Arthropoda > Insecta > Coleoptera > Cantharidae > Lycocerus > Lycocerus yunnanus. The sequence continues at coordinate 79,548 of JARFIX010000196.1, forward strand.
CCCCTAGGGGGATACATCCGAATGTTAAAAAATAAAATAAAGCAACACCTAAAAATAATAAAAACATACTTTCCCAACATTCACAATTTAATACCAAAAAACCCTAGAATGCCTGAACTGGTTACCATGCCAAAGTTACACAAGGAGGGCCACCCCATCAGACCCATCATTACTAATCGCAACACCCCCTCCTGCACGCTGGCAAAGTTACTTAATTCCATACTTACCAAATAATTCTGCTTCAGGGCCAAATACAGCATCAATAACACAAAGAGCATTATTGAAGAAACAAAGAAATACAAATGAGAGCCTGGAGGTAAACTTGTGTCTTTCGACGTAGTTACCCTGTTCACCAACATACCAACAGCAGAAACAACCCTAATTATCAACGAATTCCTCACTAGTAAAGGCATTAAAAAAGAAGAAGCAAATAACTTCACCGAACTAATAAAGGTCATTACACTCCAAAACTTCTTCAACTTCAACCAAGAAAACTATAGAATGACAGACGGCCTCCCCATGGGATCACCAATCTCCACCATTATGGCCGAATTCTTTATGGATAAACTCGAACAAGAGATTATGCTATCACCTCTATCTAATAAAATAGGAGGCTGGACCAGATACGTTGACGGCGTCCTCTGCCTCTGGAATGGCACAGAAGACGAAATAGAGATTTTTCTTAGCCACATAAATAATATACACCCCAATATAAACTTTACCCTGGAAAACCCAACCAACAAAGAAATTAATTTTCTCGAATATAACTTATCGTGGAAAGAAGGAAAAATCGAATGGAACATCTATAGAAAACCAACCCATTGCGGGGCACTTATTCCATCCGATTCCGCACAAACATACACCCAAAAACTGCGGCATTTAAATACTATATTGACAGATTAATTGACACTCCTTTATCCAAGAACAACTACGAAAAGAATTAAACACCATAAAACTTTCAGCCCATCTGAACGGTTATCCTCACGCCATGATAGACAGGATGTTGGCTAGACGAAAAACCAGAAAAGACACCACTACTTTCAATCACCAACACCGAAAAGGAAAAAGAAATTTTTCGAGCCATAACCTACCAAGGCCACATTAACGAAAAACTCGAAAACGTCTTCAGCAATAATAACATCAGGCTAGTGTCAAAACCCAAGATCAGGCTGAAGGACCGAATCAGCAATGCAAAGCCCTTAATACCGAAAGACCAAAAAAGCGGAGTTTACCAAATTTTCTGCAAAGAATGCGACGCAACTTACATCGGCGAGACAGGAAGAGACATAGCCACGAGAGTTAAGGAACACACCAAGACAGACAGAAACTCTAAATTCTATCACCACCTTCAATTTAATCATCACACAATTAAGCCCGAAGGCACAAAACTACTGCACCAAGAGGATAACATCTGGAGGAGAAAATTGAAGGAGAACTTCGAAATTAGAAAATACAAAACAGAGTTAGGAGGGAAAAAAAACAACAACCTGCTTAACCTAGTGCAAGACACGGCGGGTACGCCACTGTTCATGTCATTCAATAACGAGGCCAACCAATGCACTTAATCGCATGCGCACCTGAAAACAAAATATTAATGACAGTTCGTACATTTCGTTTGTTTGTGAATTTAATTCTTAATTTTGATTTATAATTTTGACTTGTCGTTTTGCTATTCCTTTTAGGCTTCTATACATAGTATAGAAAGAAGCCTTATGATCTGGCTTCGTGTCCGTCCGTCTGTCCGTCCGTCGTCCGTCCGTCCGTCTGTCCGTCCGTCCGTCCGTCCGTCCGTCCGTCCGCATAATTCAAAGTCACTAAATTAGTGACAAAAAAACCTTTTGTCACTAAATTTTACTTTTTTTGTGGGTAGATGGACAAACGCGTGAATGGATTAACAAGATTCAAAATAATTAATTGAGATCAAACACACAGAGTTGTGGACGCTTTTTCAATTGTTTATGAGATTATTTTATTCATCTTACACTTTTTTTTGGGTTGGTAATAAATGAACTAACCAATTAAAGGTGCGAAAGAGTGAAAGTAAAAATTACGTAAAACGTAAAAATAACACTTACAAAATGCAAATCAATTTCTTATATAGAAAATTTTAGTTACCAACTAAAAAATTAAGATAATCTGATGATCGTGCAGATAAAGAAAAATTATAAATTTAAATTAAAAATAATTACAAAATATTATATAATTGTAAACCAAAAGGTAGCTGTATAGAAGCCTAAGAACTGCGGTCGTCCGAGTTCCACCTTGTTGATAATTGAGAACCAACAACAACTGATGCTACAGGCACCCCATACAACTGACACGTAAGAGCGATACCATCCTGCAACCCCGAGGTGTTTGACATCTAATTTTTATTTGTATTATTTTGTATTTTAGATGGCCTGAAGATGACCCGTTAAAAGGTCGAAACCGGTAGCCAAAAGATAATAAATTTTCTGCAAGAAGTGCAACGGTGTAATTATTTATTTAATTTTATCTCTAAAGTTTACCCAATACTTGCAACCCCACTCTAAATAATTAATAAAAAAAAATAATTAACAAAAATTAACAAAATGCAAACAAAAGAAAACAACAATATGTAAACTAGGGTGTAAACACTAGCCTTAGTTGCGATTTAAATTTCGCCAAAGAGCTAACAAAAAAATCAAGTTGATTTTTATTAGCGAGGTTCTGTAGTCTTGCAACTGGTGAATTAAATCCATAGTCAGTTCGATGAAAGTCCGACCGGAACAAGTGCGGATTTCGAACAGAGTGACGATGAGTCCAGAAGTTAACTTTGGATAACAAAGCTGGGCTATCTATCAAGCCATTGCAAATTTTAAAAAAGAAGCAAAGGTCAAGATACTTTCTTCTATTGTCCAAGGTTGATAATCCCAGGTATCCCAGCAGAAGATTGTAATCTGTGTCAAAGCTGATGCCAAACTTGCAACATAAGAACTTCACAAATTTACGCTGGATTTTTTTAATTCGGGCTATAGAAGTCGAATGATAGGGATGCCAAACGATAGAACAGTATTCCAAATGTGATCTGACGTATGCGGCAAACAACAAGATTAGAACTCTTAGACTTGAAAATTCTTGAGCATTCCTTAAGATAAAACCCAACATGCTGTTGCTCTTGTTAATTATGCTATTGATATGAGATGTGAACCTGAAATTGGATTCCATAATAACTCCTAAATCTTTAAAGCATGAAACGGTTTCAATTTCACTTCCTTGGAGGCTATAGGTGTGCTCTGCTGGATGAGTTGTCTTTGAAAATCGTAGAAATTTGCATTTGGAAATATTCAAATTCAAAAAGTTGGTACTGCACCATGATTCAAAGGAGCGGAGTTCATCGGATATAAGGTTGCAATCTTGTGCGGATTTCACAGCCTTGAAAATCTTGAGGTCATCAGCAAACAATAAAAATTGACAGTCCTTAAATACCGATTTAATGTCGTTGATGTACAAAGTGAACAACAACGGTCCAAGATGGGAACCTTGAGGAATTCCAGATTTCACTGTGATTTCATGTGAACTAACGTTGCCAATCAATACCCTTTGCTGACGATTTGATAGATAGGATGCAAACCACTTGACCAAATTGTCACCGATTCCAAGCTTCTTCAACTTATATATTAGTCGATTAATGTGGACACGATCAAAAGCTTTAGTGAAGTCTGTATATATACAATCTACATTTGAACCAGATTCTAAACTGTTGGTAACATATTCGGAGAAGGCACATAAGTTTGTGGATGTGGATCGATTTTTGATAAACCCATGTTGTTCATCTATAATAACACTTTTAACCGCCCAAGCTAGCTTATCTGTGATTATCCATTCGAAGAGCTTAGGAATTACCGATAGAATACTTATTGGTCTATAATTACCAACGTGGGAGCGATCCTTGCCTTTGAAGACAGGTGTAATAGTTGAGACTTTCCAGGCATCGGGAAAGCAGGAAGTTTGCAAAGATTTATTAAACAAGAGCATCAGGGTTTCGCCAGATGATCAGCACAGCTTTTGATGAATGTTGCAGGAATCCCATCTGAACATGGATTTAACGAATGTGAAAGCAATTTCAATTTATTGGACACCTCTTCTTCGCTAATGAAGATATTCGACAGATTAATACGTTGAACTAAATTGGAGTCCCATTCCATATCAATAACATTTTCAGAGTGATCACAATAGGCATTTTCAAATGATTTGGCAAACAAATTGACTATGTCAGTCACGTTCTCACAACTACTTGTAGCGTCATGCATTTTCGAAGGAATACTGCGGTCACAGGAACCCGATTTGGATTTAATGAAAGACCAGAACTTCTTAGGCGAGTTGTCCAATATGTTATGTTCAATATTAATTATATGTAGTTTTCTATCACGATCAATAGCAAGCTTACATAACTTTCTTGCTTCTTTAAAGCTTAGTAACCCATCATTGCTGGGAGTGCTCTTGAACAACTTATGAAGGCGCTTCTTATTAATAATTAGTAACTTTGTATGCTTGCTGAACCAGGCAGGAAATGTATCCCTCGTTTTACTTTTGATTTTGTCAGAACAAACGATTTAATAACCGAATGAACTATCTCGTAGAATGTATTCAAACTTTCGCCGATGGATGAAAGATTCTCAATAAAGTTCCAATTGACCTGACTAAAATAGTCATTAATAAGTGGATAGGAGCATTCTTGAAATCCAGGTAATCAATAGAGCTATCAGTCGTTAGAGAATCAACACCAATATCATCGAAGGTAACCATCAATGATGGATGATTAATATCAACTGGAGTAATTAAGGGCAAAGTTTCTTCAACAACGGTGTGTGCTCTATTATAAAAAACGAGATCGAGAATGACGTTATTCGAGTTAGTAATGGAGTTGAACTGAAAGAACCCATACATGGAAAACTCGTCACAAATCATTGTTTCGGCTTGAGAAGATACATTACTTGGTGTTAAAACAAGGCTGTCATTGCTCGGGCGCCATGATAATCTGGGCAGATTATAATCACCGATAATACAAATTTTACAATTTGGATATTGATTAACTATATTGCCAACTTGGGTAAGATGACTTACATAAACATTATCCGACGACTGAGGTGGTATGTAAGTTGCACATAATAAAACTTTTTCATGATTCAAATCTATGGAGACCCATACTTCTTCACGATGGTTGATGAGAGCAGGAATTTCGATTGAGGATAATGATTTTAGTACTGCGATAAGAACACCACCTCCGAGCTGTTTATGACTAGTTTGCATAGATCTATCCATACGGTAGATTGTATATCGATTGTCGATGAATTCACTATTGTTAAAATTGCTATTTAACCAGGTTTCGGTTAACACGATTATTGGATGATTTTCGTTGAGAATACTGACATATAAATTATTAAGTTTAGTACGCAGACCTCGAACGTTTTGGTAAAATATTTTTAACTTGTCACTTGAGGTGTCGAACGACCCTGAAAATTTGTACCGATTACATTTCTTGTATTCGATGTTTTTTCCAAAAATCGTTTTACAGCCATACCAACAGGCCAAAAGGAAGGCTCTAGTAATTGTTTGTAATATTTGGAGTTGATTGTAATTTTAAAAGAACTATAGTCTTGGGGAAATTTCGATTGTAATTTCATAACGGTGGTTCTTGCGGGCGAGTTATCTGAAACCGTTTCATGCAATTTTTCTTTAATAAATTTGTCTACTTCACTTTCATCAACTGTAGGACTTACACGTGTTAGATGAATTTTAGAGTAACGAATTCTCCTGTAACAGCGGTAAAACCAATGGTATCCGATTCATCGCTAGTATGTGCTTGACCAGATCCAATAATAAGTTCACGCTTTTTCGAACGAATTTTACTTGAAATCATTTGCGTAGTATTACCAACTACATCCTGAGCAACTTTTATACCTTTCGCCACTTGTTCTTTTGTTATAATATTTTTGTTAGCATTCTGTTTGCTACCATTAATGGTTTCAAACAATTTTGGTTTCGTAACTTTGAGGTTACTTTGTTTACAATCCTTAGTAGTCGGTAACGTAGGTTGCTGAATTATACCATCAAGTGAAGCACTGTTCACACTATTTGGAACATTTGAAATAATTTGCGGCAGCGATAAGTTTTCAGAGTTCATGGCGATTTTCTCAAGTAGCAATTTATTAACAAGCGCTTTTTCATTGATAAGTTCTTGCATCACTACAATTTGACTTTTGAGACCACAAATAACCTCGCTTTGTTCAATGCGATCACAAGAAACACGTGTCCTACTTACTTCAGCAAAATCGCGTAAAATTTTGTTATCGTTCCATTTATTCGCTAGACAGCCAATTAGTAACAGATCGATAAGTTCATCCTTAAGGAGCTTTTTAAGCTCGTTTGCAATATCTAAATTTGTCATTTTAAATACTAGAAAATTTTTAACAAAAGAATTAAAAATTACACAACATAACCTAAAACACGTCCGTTCACGTTCACTGTTTACACTGTTGTTGTTGTTAACACATCCATCAAATGATTTGCCACTATCATTGATGGTTGACGCTTCTAGCACAGCTATAGGTGCTGTCTTGCAACAACTAAATGATTCAACTTGGCAACCATTAAATTTCTTTGCCAAAAAAATTATCTCCCACTAAAATGAAATACAGCACATATGACAGAGAATTGTTAGGCATTTACTTATGTAGCATTTACCTATTAAACACCATCGTCATTTTTGGGAAAGAAGAATTTTTACGATTTTCACTAATCACAACTGACAGTCCGCCAATTCACAACGGACATCGCAGGTATAGAAAATTTTGTCGCGGATACTTTTTGACTAATCCAAACAATTTCTTTTCCTACAGCAATCGATTTTAAATTCATAGCTGTGGACCAATTACAAGATCCGGACCATAAAATTTTACAATCATTACCTAACATTAAACTTAAATTATTACCAATTTTCTGCGCCGACAAACAACTGTTTTGTGACACATCAACGGACATCTGCAGACCTTTCATTCCACGCCCTTGGGGGAAAGAAATATTTAACGTTACACGCAATTTATCACATCCGGGAATAAGATCAACCGTTAAATTAATGTACAGAAATTATATTTAGCCAGTAATTAACAAGGATCCGATGACATCGTAATTATAGCCAGATCGAGACAGAAAATGAGCCAGATTTTCAATGAAATGGAAGAACAAGCATCCGAAATGGGTCTAAAGATCAATGAAAACAAGACCAAGTTTATGAACTTCAATAGAAAAGAAGGTACACGACAAAATGAGATCAAGATCGGAAAATATACGTTTGAGGAGGTAGAAAAATTTAAGTATCTAGGACTCCAGCTGAACAAAAACAACAACAGAGATACAAGCAGGTTGGAGAGCTTATCACGTAAACAAGAAGGTGTTGAAAATCACGAGCATATCTATACGAACTAAGATGAGAATATATAAGACCTTCGTGAGAACGGTAGTCACATATGCCGCAGAAGTAATAAATCTGAATAAGCGAGAAGAAGAAAGACTGAGAGCATTCGAGAGAAAGCTGTTGAGAGCGACTCTTGGCCTAAAGAAGATTGAAGAAAATCAGTATAGACAAAGAACAAACGCTGAAGTAATGGAAATCCTGGACGATGGAGATATTGTGAGACACATGAAGGCGCAGAGAATACGATGGCTAGGACACATAACAAGAAAAGACCCACAAAGCGTATTAAGACAGATTACGGAATGGAGACCGAGTGAGACGAGACCTAGAGGAAGAACAAGTGATAGATGGTTAGACGAGGTGATAAATGACCTATGGGCTATGGGAATAACGGGTTGGAAGGAAAAGTGCGAGAACAGACTAGAATTGAGAAGGATAGTGCACGAGACAAAAACACACGCGGGATTATAGAACGACAAAGAAGAGAACATGGGGAGTAATTCACCTCGATAAATGAATTGTAAAGACTTTTGTAAAAAAGTAAGAATATTCCGAAGGAATGTATACCTGATTAATAATTAACAAGGATTGCTCATTATGGGCTAAAACTTGAACACACTGCCAAAAATTACAAAGCACACTCAAACACCATCGCAACAATTTTTGCCCCCATCCGAACGCTTCACGCATGTTTATTTAGATTTAGTTGGTCCACTTTCAGCTTGTCAAGGTTTCAATTATGCCTTAACTTATACCGACCGATATACATGATGGATGGAAGTAATTCCCATACCAGATGCAACTGCCGAAACTGTAGCGACATATTTCCTTTCTTGTTGAATAGCAAGATTTGGAGTTCCCTTTAAGATTAGGACAAATCAAGGCAGGCAATTTAAATCTGCACTTTTCCAACAATTTTCAGTTTGATTACGTATTAAGCACAGTCGGACAACTCCGTATCACCCCGCATACAACGGAATGACGAACGATTACATCGCTCATTGAAAAATACAATCAATTGCTATCAGAGCAGCAATTGGATCTCCATGTTGCCTCCAATTTTATTGGGTTTTAGGACTGTGGTTAAAGACGATCTAAAATGCACCATTTAGTTTATGGCACGACGCGACGATTCGAGTACCAGCAGATTTTTTCATTGAAAATAAAAACTCTACTAACATTCACGATTTTGTACAAGCCCTTCAACTATTCGCCCACGTGGAACATTGCGCTAAAAATCACGAAGAAAGTAAAACCACCTAGGTGGTTTTCCATTTCCTGCCGAAGGAAGACGGTCAGAATATAATTCTCATCCTGCCCGAATTCGAACCGGAATTACTTACATATATTATTTCTCAAACTTACCAGAATATGTATGTATATTTTTGTAAAACAACTTGAAGTTTAAAATATCACGGCGACCCTGTGAGGTATGCAACCTGTGATATACGGTCAAGAAAGAAAAACAAACTTTATTTATGTCATTGTTCTCTTCATAAAAAATGGGTCCACGTCGTAACTATTTAATATATAATAAGATCGATGGTAATCAGTAATAGAATGCCAAACTATACGGTCAAGAGTTTGGGTATTTTCCAAAAAGTAGCCCCACTAACCACAAAGTCAACGTATTGCAGTTAAACCAAATCATACAGAAAATTACTAGGTGCATATAACGTGATAAACTATGCTACTGTTTTGGATACGTAATGTGTAAGGACATATTTGTCAAAATTTATCTATTCAGTCTAATTCACTAAACTGATATTCATGTTATTTAAACTTTTCGATTTAAAAACTGAACCTGCATTTTACTGCCAAAAAATTTGTTATACAACTTTGGAATTTATGACTGCACAAACGGGCAGAGCTATATGTATTTATAGAGCGAGAGTAAAGCTTAGCTTTACTTAGAGAGTAAAGCTGAAAAGTTGTTATAAAATTCAGTCCTCTTCCGTGAAATCACCTCGAGATAACCTTCAACCTAACCGTAATCGGTATTAGTCGCAGCAGTTCTCCAACTCGGGCAAGGCGATATAGTTGTGTGCAAATCTTAACATGATAATTTCAATAAAATGTGTGCTATTTCGGTAGGTAAATGACCAATCAAATCAAATTTTTTGAATGTCGCTTCTTCATTACTATTTCCTTCTGCTACCTTAGTTTTTGTATTGCTTCCTGCATTCGGCGTTGACATTTAAATAAAAACTCCGATAACATAAAACTGAAAGAAACTTGATGAATTACCACTATCTGCACTGCGAATAAACCACAGACGATAGAATAACTGCTAAACAGCGAAAATACAAACATAACCTAAATGACATACAGTACTACCAACATAATACATTCTTTGGTACTAATATTTAAAACTGTACACTAATCTCTTAACTTTTCTAGTAATTAAAACGTCATTCGACGTTTAATTCTTACTTATTACTTCAGCGGAGAATTAAATATGTATATGCAATATTTCAATTTATAGACCTAAATGGACTCTTTAGGTAGCTTTAAGTACTACCACTATCACTAGAAACTATAAAAGTATTTTAATTGAATTTGGTTCAGGACCATTTTAAAAATACCACAAAAATAGTTTTTCCTGTTTTGGAAAGAAGCGGTTTGCTACATCTACAAACCCCCTCTTTACGGAGAAGGAGTCTGTTGCCCAATTAAAAAACTACAACGTTTACAGAACAGTTCCGAGTGGATATCCATGCCTGCCGAGCTAATGATGGTTTGTCGTGTCTGACAAGCGTGAAGAAGAGTTGATGGGGAAGGCAAATCAGGCTATCGAGGATAGAGACAAATGGGCTTGCACTCGTATCTAAAAAGTATGAGGCAGTTCTGACGAGATGAGGCATGTTACAAACACAAGCATGGACTTTGAAGGATTTTTAGACGGCAAAGAATTTAGGAACGGGTCAGGGAGAGTTTGTGGCTGAGGGTATCGAGAAAGCTGAAATGGAAATATTTTGTGATGTTCAAGCCGGAAAATTTTCAAAAGAAATCAACAAACTTAAAACGACTCCTAATAAAAAACGCATTGCTAAGTCGAACCTCCTCTACAAAGTGACTCCCATAATTTTGCCTCGAGACCATCCAACGACAAAACTTATTCTGGTGTACTATACTAGTAAATATCTGCACGGAAATCACGAGTTGGCGATTACCGAAGTTCGGCAAATATTCGCGATTACTCGTCTCCGTAAGTACGTGCAAAGAATGGGTACTATCTGTCGAAGACGTAATATTGAAAGTGCTAAAACGTCCCCACCTCGAATAGCTGACTACCCACTTGCCCGTGTGCGTAAATTATGTTATATGTACTACCAGAAGACTGCTATACTGTGCACGACGACTTGAAACTTATGTTTGAAAATCAAACGTTTACTGATGTTACGCTTTGTGCATCGGGTAATGAGTTTAGAGCTCACAAATTTATTTTGGCCCTGCGATCCCCCGTTTTCAACGCAATGTTTGAACATGGCATGGACGAAAAAAAGCAAAATCGAGTTGATATAACTGATATTAATGGTGAAGTATTTCAAGAATTGCTCCGTTACATTTATACGGGGAAAGTGTTAAATTTGAAAAACTTAGCCAGTGATTTGTGGGGGTGTGGAACACCCTCCAGTGCCCAAATATTAAAATTGGGGTGCAGTCGGTGCGGAAATTGAGTTGACGACATTAATATATGTCATATTGTTTTAAATAACGGACTAAAGGAAGATCACTAAGCGAAGAATGTACATTCATTGTTCTACAGAATTTTAAAATTTTCTTTAATACGTAAAATATTGTAATATAACATTTGTCTAGTATTTTAAAAACATCAAAAATTAATAGCTTGTTTAATATCCTTTGCTTAAGTAACATCCCTTAGTTTATCGGACATTCTGTTAATTAAATTTGATAACATATTTCCATCAATTAGGGTTCATTCAGTTTAATGCTTCACAAAAATTGTTTTTTTTTAATTTTTTTCCCTTTCTGGAATTTGTCGATTGAGTTGGTCCTATAAATGTTCAATTGGGGTTTAAATCAGGACTTTAGGGAAACCACTGCAATACATTTGCTTGATTATCTTGAAGAAACTTCTTAACAATCTTTGGTGTATGTTTGGGGTCATTATCGTGTTGAAAGACAAATGACTTTTGCATATTTAATTTTTTGACAGAAAAAACAAATTATTTTGAAATATGTCGATATACTTTACAGCTATCGAAATACCATCAATAATAATAATCAAATTACCCACTACATTTCGATTGAAGCACTCCCATACATTTATGGAACCACCTCCGTGTTTTACAATAGTTTTAATTAACTAAGATTTAAATTTTTCCCCGGGTTTTTGCCAAACATATTTTGTTCTTTTGTAAGATTTTAGTTCAAATTTTGGATCTTGAAAAAAAATTGATAAATATAAAATATCGCTACGTGTCAACTTACTTTCCGTTCTCACCAAGGTACTGCTTAGTTACTATTTCACTCATTTTTAGTTTTTGTTTGTTGTTTAAACGAATCAAGTTAGCTTTGCAGTACCTGCAGCTGCAAATGTATCGCGTACTTGAACGTAGAGGATTATTAACACAGTTTTTATTATGATCAGCAAATGTGTTTCAGTATTGCAATCGTCAACTTAATTTCGGCACCGACTGTAGATACGAGTATAAATACAATTTTACCAATTTTATATATTAAGATTTAGCTCCATAAATTTTTTTTCTATGGTTCGGTATGTCTATCGGTGTTGTTTTATTCAGACTTCGATTTTTAAAATCAAAGAGGTGGATTACTCCTCTGTTTTACTTATATACCGCTCTCTCTGATGGCTATAACTCTGATACCGATTGATCAACAAAAATTAAGTATCATACCTTTTTGTGGAAAATTTAATTTACTTCATTTTTAATTACATGAGATTTTCCGCTAAAGTGAACCCAAACCGAGATATTTGCAATTTAAAAAAATGGTTGTTTGCAATTGCCAGACTGCTCAAATAGAGATTTTTCCAACTTGAACCCAATAGCCTTTTTAAAACAATTTAATTAAAATAAATTAATAATTTATATACTAGCTAAATACCCGGCTTTGCCCGGGGTCTCACTAAAAACAAAATGCTTTGCCTTTGTCTCAAGTACTTACTCTGATTCAGGCCTTGAACGGAATAAAAATTTCACGTTACCATAGAACCATAGTACCACTTGTGAAAAAGTTAAACTGCCAAAACCGGTGGTCTGGGAGGTGTGGAACACCTCCAGTGCACAAATTTTGGAATGCAGAACATTAAATATTTATCAATTATCTTAGAAGATTAATAAATCGAGCTGTTGACAGCTTTCTCTTTTTCTGCTCCCTTGTATGATGAAGCAATTTTTATAGAAAAACGTGTATTTTTAAGTCAGGGTTTTGTCGACTCTTGCCCTATTTTAAATTAAAATTTCTAATTTTAATATAAATTAAACACAATATCACATTATGGGGTTAGATTAAATTTTATTCTACATTTCCATGAAGGTATCAGTGACTGTATACATTCACTAGTAAAAGTATATTTTATATGTTATTGTAGACTTTCACGGTTCATATCAGCGAAAGTATACCTTTACTAGGAATTGTATACATTTTATAACAATACACTTTCACGGTAACATTGCCAAGATTATTTTTACCACGTGTCGGCAAGTATTTTTCAGTCAATGGTAAGTCAACGAAGACGTCTCATTGGCTGAGAAAAGGGTGGCACTAAAATTGGAAATAAAATGAGTCAAAGTAATTTTAGTCAATAGCATTAATAATAATTATGTAGTTTATAGATTAAGTTTGTATGTCACTAAACATTCATTAACAATATCACACCCATCTAAATTTAAAGCCACACCCGATTGTTTAAAAATAAAATTACTAATAGTAAACATGTCAAAGACACATAAATTAATATGTCTAGAGGGACCAATACATAAGACAGAAATGAACAGTAACAATAAATTAACAGTGTAAATGTGCGTACAGTGATGTAATAAATTAAATTAATATTTAAGTGAAATATCATAAATATTTAATAATAAATTTTATAAAAATAATAATGATTACACAAAAGTTTCTCCAATTCCGAACTCACCATTACTGTCAGCCATTTAAATTTACATGGAAAATTTATAATACAAGGCATTTATTGACTAGAAACGTAAGGTTAATTTACCCAAAAATAAAAATTATTGAATTGAATATTTAAAATACTAACGGAGTTACTTAATCATATGTTAATATTCTCTTTTTTGCTTTTTTTGCTTCCCACCCTCTTTTTAAAGTTTACAACTAGACGTAAACTATAACTTTCGAGTGCTTGATATAACTGATTTCAGATGTCTGAATTACATTTAATTTATACGTAAAAAGTATTTAATTTAAAAGATTTATATTTATTATCCACAACTGACAAAAATAGATTATGTAAAATGAAAGATACTTTGTGAAAAATGAAATGCACAAGTGTTTCAATTTAAAATGCCCCCCCCATTCTCGTACACAGGCTAGAGACTCGATTGTTTTTCGTTCAGAATTGTTTCAGTTCAACCTGGAGCCACCCCTGGCGCTAGTGTTTAGTTTTTTTTTAAATATGTCGCTTTTACATTGGTGTACTATATGGTACAGGTATACACCAAAATTTTCTACAGAAGTTACTCTTCTTTAGTTATAACAAATACTGAAAACAAAGTTACTTGCGTATATTTAACGTTTGTCCTCAGCTATCGTTCCATCCACGCTTATCATTCTACTATATTTATATTCACATGCACATTTCAAGGAAAACAATTTTTGTTTGTTTAAAGTGTTTAACATTTTCTTTATTTCTGTTTCGTAATTTTAATTCACTGTTACATTTAATTAAATATTTAATACCAAAGTCACGGCCACGGCGAAACGGCCACGGCGAAGTGTCCTAGACCGATCAACGTGAGGTATCGTGACTTTGGTATTAAATATTTAATTAAATGTAACAGTGAATTAAAATTACGAAACAGAAATAAAAAAATGTTAAACACTAAACAAACAAATAAATTGTTTTCTTATAATTTGACATTTACCAATTGAAGATAACTACATTACCAACAACATTAAAATCAGATCAGGGACGTAGTTATAAGATAGTAGTTGTTGCTTACAGATTACATTACCCAAAAAAATTTCGAATTATAATTTAATCTCGCTCACGATTGGTTCCACCAATCGTGAGCCAATCTTCCACCAGTTTATACCAACTTCGTATGGTATAGCTGCAATTATGATCACGAAAACCAGCTTAGCATCTATTCAACATAAAAAAACTCCAAATTATATGTAATGTAAATTTGATTATGAACCAAAGATATTTTTTTATATTTTATTAAACAATTGTTTTTTATATCATATTTATAAATCACTATAAGTCCTCTGGATAAAACAAAGACACTAGAATAGACATACTTGAAATTCTTCATTTATACTTTCAAAATTGTGTTAACCGTGAGGAAAGAAGAAATGTTTTTATTGTCCCTGGTCTACACTACCTAAAAAAAGTTTAATAAATTGCCATTAACCTTGACACACTTCATGCCCAACCTTGGCGATTCCAATGGTTACCCAAGCTTGTTTCAAGCCTACATTCAGAGGATAGGAAAAAACCCAAATCAGAGTATAGGTACTGCTCAGAAGACGACACAGCCGAGCTGTGACATAAACAAACTGATGCAAGAAATGCTGAAATCGGAAGCAGATGATGATCACCACGATAATGGCCACCGAAGAAAAACCCGAAAGATAAGAGCAAAGTCCCGAAAGGGCGTAAGAGGCCTAGCTGTCTAGAAAACCCAACATCTCAGGGGCGTAATATCTGACGCACCCGGATGAAATACGCGAGTAAATCCCAAATGCGCAGTCACACAAAGGAGTGGGGTTTTAGTCGGTAGAAATCTGAAACTACCATCCGCAACGGCGGATCTTGACGCAAATCCTGTATATATGAAAATGGAGCTTGAAACTGCAATCATAATTCTCCGAGCAAAGATGATTCTCAAAACAACACCGAGTGTCCTGCAAGCAGGAGAGAAGACTAATTCACTAATTGTGAGTGACCTCCGTCTCCAAATATTAGTGTAATATTTTTTACCGAGGACTTTCGAAAAATTCGATAAGTTTATATAATCTGACAACAGATGACAAGTTTCGTGTTATTTCCTCATAAAAAAGATTTGCTTCAAGTCAAGAAATCCATTCAAACCCTGACATTTGACAGCGATAGTGTTGTTTATGTTGGATACGAATTTTTCGGAAATTTTCACTAAAACAAGTTGTTTTAGTAAGTGAAAGAGTGATATACTGTGTAAAAATTATCGATTTATCTGAATAGGTGTTAACCACTACAGCTGCCGTAAGTTGAGATAATTGTTCCATCTTTTGCAGATGTGAGGTTAGGATGTAAAAACCAATCATCCAACGTACGCCGCCTCGCAAAAATCTTAATCCCCAAGCGATAAAATCGCAATACGAAGAACTACAGTCATACCAGATAAGACCAGCCGGGCATACAGCCGACCACAATTATTATGATCCTCACGCTCCTAATATGATGTATCAACAGCCAGGGCCGTACTTGCCCCAAATGTTGCAACAATCGGTCCCAACAACAACTTATTATAACCATAGCTACCCGCAACAATCTTTTCAACAACAGCACATTATTCCATCTAAGCCGAGTATGGAACAATTTCCACCAATATCATCAAGCCATAGAAGTGAATGGCAAACAGTTGGTAGGAAAAGAGGTATGAAAATAGCCCGGGAACCCCAAGAAAAGCTGCTAAACAGACAGTACTCCAGAATTACTGGCTTAATGCCCCAATTGAAATAACTAACAAATTCGAAGCCCTACCACAGGAGAAACCAGAGAACAAATCACAGAATGGGAAACCAGCAGAAAAACCCGAAACCCTAAAAGCACCTAACCCACCACCTACATTCGTCTATAACGTCCAAAACGTCTCACCATTAACAGACCTACTAAAGGAGATAGTTGGGGAAGACTATGTAATAAAGGTGCTGTATAATAACCAGGTACGTTTACAGCCAAAATCAGAAAAAAGTTACAGTTCCATAATTAAAGCCTTAACCGAAAAAGGTACACATTTTCATACCTACCAGCTAAAAAGTGAAAGGACATTCAGAGTAGTACTAATAAATATGCATCCAACAACAAAATTGGAAGATTTGAAAGAAGAACTACAACGGTTAGGTCATATAGTGGTGAATATTCACAATATTCGGGCAAAAAATTCAGGAACCCACCTACCGCTATTCCATGTTGAACTAAAATCTAGTTCAAACAATAAAGAAATTTACAAAGTGACACGCCTTATGCAATCGATAATTACTTTTGAGCCTCCACACCTAAAACGAGAGATACCGCAGTGCACCAAATGCCAGAGATACGGCCACACCCAGAGGTTTTGCTTCCGATAGGCAAGATGCGTCAAGTGCACAGAAAATCACATAACAAAAGAATGCCCAAGAAAAGAACGTGACCAAGGGTGAAATACGTTCTTTGCGAAGGCAATCACCCGACAAACTACAAAGGATGTTCAATATATAAGAGTCTCCAAAAAACTATATATCCTTCCTTAAGAGTGAAAAACCAAACACCAACAATTAAGCCAGTGAGAAGCGACCTCGTAAGAAACCCAGAACCGTACTCGAGTAACTCGTACGCGAACGTAACAAGAGCAAATCAACAGCCACAATATGTCCCTTCTACTTCTCAGACCATTCCACTAAACCAACAACAGCCACAACAAAATTCTAACCTGGAGAATATGATGACAAAAATGATGGAGAAAATGGAAACCCTACTAAATCTCCTCACAACAATGCTCAGCAGAATGCCGTAATGCCAGTACAGCTGAAAATTGCAGTCTGGAATGCCAATGGACTAGCAAATCATACCCAAGAGGTAAAAATATTCCTAGCCAATCACAACATTGATATAATGTTGATATCTGAAACACACTTCACAAATAAAAATTTCTTTAAGGTACCAAAATACAAAATATATGACACCCAACACCCCAGTGGTAGAGCCAGAGGCGGTACGGCAATTATTATTAGAGAAAACATCAAACACTATGAAGTACTTAAACATACCCATGTGCACCTTCAGGGTACAAGTGTTGTTGTTGAAGAACTCTACGGACAAATCACCATTTCAGCTGTTTATTGTCCCCCTGGCCACAACATCAGCCAAGATCAATACACGAACTACTTCAACGCGCTTGGTGGTCGTTTCATAGCGGGTGGTGACTTCAATGCTAAGCACCCTTACTGGGGATCACGATTAACTAACCCGCGAGGTCGCCAGCTCTTCCAAGCTATGAAAACAAAAAATTTGAACCATTGCTCCACTGGTCAGCCTACCTATTGGCCCACGGATAGGGAAAAACTACCCGATGTGCTGGACTTCTGTGTAGTTAAAGGTGTATCACAAAATTACCTCACCATAGAATCCTGTTATGAACTCTCGTCGGATCATTCCCCGATCATAGCGACCCTCTCGAGCCAAATTGCTGTACAACCTAAACCTGCAAATCTGCACAATAACCAAACCAACTGGGCTATGTTTAAAGAAACATTACGCACACAGCTCCCGCAACATGTCTCTATGAAAACAGAATACGAGCTAGATAAAGCAGTGCAAAACTAATTCAAAATATCCAAGAAGCGGCCTGGAAAGCTACTCCAGAATACCTAAATCGAAAAGTAGATAACCATTGTCCAAAACGTATCCAAAACAAAATACGAGAAAAACGGGAACTTAGAAAGAAATGGCAAGTCACGCGAGCACCTAGCGATAGGACAAACTTCAATAGATCAGTTAGGGGGCTCAAAAACTACTAAACGACTACAAGAACGAAGAAATCCAAAGCTATCTAACTGAATTGACAGCAACCAAGGCGACGGATTATTCCTTGTGGAAAGGTACCAAAAAAATTAAATCACCCCAGCTGGCAGTCCCACCTATCAAGACTCCCACTCAAGAATGGGCTAGAAGCAACCTCGAAAAAGCAAATACCTTCGCTGCGCACTTAGCTGAGGTTTTTAAACCCTACCCAACAGAAGCTCCCACGAAGACGTCAAAATTAAAGAATTCCTGGAAGCTCCATTCCAGATGGAACTCCCAATAAAAAGTTCACAAAAGCGAAGTATCATCCTACATCAGGAACGAACTAGATGCAAAGAAATCTCCAGGCTTCGACTTAGTAACCGCAAAAGTCCTAAAAGAATTACCGGGCAATAGCGTCCGATATATCACAATGATCTATAATTCAATCTTGCGACTGGGATATTTTCCTGTACAATGGAAGACCGCTCAAATAATATTAATTCCAAAACCGGGAAAGCCACTGACGGAACCCGCTTCATATAGGCCTATTAGCTTGCTTCCTATATTGTCTAAGGTTTTCGAAAAATTGCTACTGAAAGATTAATGCCAATCATCGAAGAAAGGAAAATAACTACCAACTACCAGTTCGGATTCCGGCAACAGCACTCCACTATAGAGCAAGTCCACAGAATCGTCACCAAAGTCAGACATGATCTGGAGTCCAAAAGATATTGTTCGGCGGCATTCCTCGACATAACCCAAGCCTTCGATAAGGTGTGGCATACTGGATTGCTCTTCAAAATAAAATCTTATCTACCGCACACCTACTACCAGGTACTTAAATCATACCTTAGTAATAGACATTTCTTTGTGAAATTTCAGGAAGACTTTTCACCGCTCTTACCAATTACCTCAGGAGTTCCTCAAGGCAGCGTACTTGGCCCGACCCTGTACTTGATATTTACAGCGGACCTGCCAACAACTAGCAATACAGCCGTAGCGACGTTTGCCGACGACACCGCAATCTTAGCTTCTCATACCGATCCAACAATTGCATCTCTATACCTACAAACACACCTTAATAAATTTGAGAATTGGATGAAAAAATGGCGCATCAAGGCAAATGACCAAAAATCGGTTCATGTAACTTTCACAAATAGGAGAGCCACCTGCCCTCCGGTCAGGCTCAATGGAAATCTTCTACAACAAAAAGATAAAGTCAGATACCTGGGCATGCATATGGACAGGGGTTTGACTTGGAGCAAACATATCTGGAGCAAGAGACTTCAATTGGGTCATACTCTTCGTAAACACTACTGGATGCTAAATCGTCTTTCGCAATTGTCACTTGAAAGCAAGATCCTCGTCTATAAAACCATCATAAAGCCAATTTGGACGTATGGCATACAGCTCTGGGGAGCTGCAAGTAACTCAAACATCCTTAAAATCCAACGATTCCAATCGAAGTTTCTAAGAACCGTTACTGACGCTCCATGGTATGTGCCCAATCATGTAATTCATCGCGACCTTCAAATTCCTACCATTGAGGAGTGCATCAAGATATCCAGCATTAGATACCACGATCGAATCAGGAACCACACAAACGTAATTAACTATATAAATTATTCGATATTCTTATCATTCGAGAAGTATCTTGCAATTAATATTTTAAAACAATAATTACCATTTAATGTATTCATTTTTATCAATTTCAAATTACATGTAATGTATATTTGATTATGAACCAAAGATATAATTTTTTTAAATTTTATTAAACAATTGTTTATCATATCATATTTATAAATCACTATAAGTCCTCTGGATAAAACAAAGACACTAGAATAGACATACACCAGGGTCTCGATTTGCGTCGGGGATACGTTCTGTAAAAGTGCTACGCAATTCGAATCGACTCAAATCGAATCACATTTTTCCATAAGATTCCATAGTAATTCACGAGATGCGTTCTACAATCATCAAAAACTTTTTTCACAATGGTAATAAAATCACATATTATGCTAACAAAAATTTATTTTTTAGTAAAATATCGGTAAAAAACAAATAAAAAAAGATAAATAAAATTATTTATTACAGAAGAATACTGCTAATTTTAAAGCTTCTCTGACGGTTGCTTTAAACTAAATAATGAAAATGTAATTGCATGTAGAAAACGCATCGTACACAATTATTCATAATATTATGTAGTAGTATGTATACATTACAAGACTTACAAACTTTGCAAGTGGCATGGCGGCGCGATTCATGCAGATATTAATTCTACTTGCAGATAAAAACTATTAAATTACAGTCGTTAGAATTTTACGCATGAAGCAAAAAATTGAATTTGTATTATTTTAAAAGACGCAAATTGAATTATGTGACGCATATAAGATTTTCGGTCCTATATTCGTGTTATTAAGCAAATCGAATCGACGCAAATCGATGCGACGCAAAACGAGACCCTGGTGTACTTTAAATTTTTCATTTGTATTTTCAAAAATTGTGTTAACCGTGGAGAAAAAAGGAAATGTTTTTATTGTCCCTGGTCTACACTACCTAAAAAAGGTTTAATAAATTGTCATTAACCTTGGCACACACTTCGTGCCCAACCTTGGCGATTCCAATAGTTACCCAAGCTTGTTTCAAGCCTACATTCACAGGATAGGAAAAAACCCAAATCAGAGTATCTGCTCAGAAGACGACACAGCCGAGCTGTGACACCGACAAACTGATGCAAGAAATGCTGTAATCGGAAGCAGATGATGATCACCACGATAATGGCCACCAAAGAAAAACCCGAAAGATAAGAGCAAAGTCCCGAAAGGGCGTAAGAGGCCTAGCTGTCTAGAAAACCCAACATCTCAGGGGCGTAATATCTGACGCACCCGGATGAAATACGCGAGTGAATCCCAAATGCGCAGTCACACAAAGGAGTGGAGTTTTAGTCAGTAGAAATCTGACACTACCATCTGCAACGGCGGATCTTGACGCAAATCCTGTATATATGAAAATGGAGCTTAAATCTGCAATCATAATTCTCCGAGCAAAGATGATTTTCAAAACAACACCGATTGTCCTGCAAGCAATAGTCCACGATCGATTAAGTGCGTGACTGCTAATGCCGAATACGTGGTGCGACTCCTACAGGACAGCTTATTTGAATTTCTAACCGTCTTTCCCCCTCGAAAGCCAATAGGAAACCACCGAGGTGTAAACAGCTTAGAAAGCCTTCTCAAAATGGAAAGCATACACTTTCGTTGTTCAGATTCCACGTTAAGCAGTAGGTCTACTGTGTATGTGATAATACTGTGCACGCACGTTTTGTGTGTTGTTTTTTTCAAATAAACTGTTGTTTTTACTACTTTTGTGCACAACTTCTTTAGAAAATCTGCATCAAATAATAAATTTTTTTTTCAACTATACTATGCAAAATAAAAATGGATTTATAATGCATCTTGCTGGTATTAGCGATAAGAGATTGCTGTCGCTCCAAAGGTAGAGGACGTCGTTCACGTATCTGACCCATCATCTAATCTTGTTGGCATGTCTAGTTTTGTCGATGTTTTCTTCCACTTGACCCATAAAGAGGTCTGAGAGTGCAGATGACAGGGGTGATCCCATGGGTGCATCTCTATCATTCGGTAGTTCTTCGAATCAAATGTAAAGGAAATTTATATGGTGGCGGTTTTTAAAAATTCGACAAAGCTGTCGGTATCGATGTCCCGGCTTTGGGGGTAAGCTTTGATGCACTCAATCGTCTCATTTACCGGAATATTAGTAAACCGGCAGACCACGTCAAATGAGATAGTAGTTCAATTAAAGTCGTTGGTTAATTCTAAGAATTCTTTAGCGTTGTATATGGAGTAACTTGTGTAAGTTTAGAAACCTGGACCAGAATTCTATTAAGCTAGGATTATTATCATTTCTTGATTAATCTTTTGTTTCAGTTCATTCATATTTATATGTAGGATGTTTAGGGGTGAGAATTTATTGTTAGTACTCGCGGCTTGGTTTGCCTCAATGTCCAAGTTATTTTTATTACGTTGATAAAAGTTAGTTGATTGAGTTTAGCAACCAGTGGTTTGTCGTTATACATACATATGTATGCAAGTCTCTTCGGTGAAATTATCTATTTTGAGCTTTTGTGGTGCAGTGGTATTTATGAGAACTAGATCGAATTCAATCATGAAAGACTTGTTATCCGGGTCTTGCTTTTTACGGGAAAAAGACCACAGGATTTAATAAAATTTAACGAATGATAATTTTACCGAACACCCGTAATACCCAGTTATCCAGTTATGAGTTAACCCTCCGTTAGGGTCACTAAAATCATCTGACAATAAGAAGTAGAGTACATACATATATGTATATCCTAATTAATTTTTTTATAATAAATTATTTATTATAAATAAAAATTTATAATAAATAAAAAAAAAGAAAATAAAATATTTAAATAACGTTCTTAATTTTTAATTACAAAAATTATTTTTTACACTTATATTGTACGATTGTGATTTCTAAATGATGTGCATGTGATTTGTTTTTAGGAAAAAAATAAGTAATTTAAGACTATTGCAAAATAATCCAAAATCATGATTAGAACTATTCACAGAGAACATAAAATTAATCACAGCCTATGTAGAAATGTTTTATACACATACATTGTTTAAATGTCAGGAAAATAATATACAATTTATATTTTCCACTTGTATTGTTAGATTTGAGGACTTTTCTGATTTTATAATTCTTCAGATAATTGAGATAATTTACGTCACCTGATTTAAATATATCATAGTTCTCAAAAACTTATTTTTTCGTAACTTATAACCACGTTGATTATAGCGTCGTCTACTTAAATTTAAATTCTGGTAGAATGGAGTTTGATTGTGCAAAGTGTGGTGGTAATTTAAGGAAGGAGCAATGTGTACTGATATGTGCTGGTTTTTGTAGAAAATCTTTTCATGCCAAGAAATGCTTCGGTATTCCGGAAATGGATTGCGATATCATAAAATGTCATACTAATATTAAGTTTATTTATGTGATTCCTGCATTGATTCTTTCAAGGTGTTGAGGACCAATCAAGAAAAAATTTTGACGGAGATAAAGGAATATGAAAGAGAGATGAAAGATGTAATTGAGCAAAAATCTAGGGCATTATGCAAAAAGTAGAAGATGCTATGAAAGATTTTAAAAGTGAAATTAACTCGGAGTTGAAAAATGTAAATGCGAGTGTTGTAGATAATAAAGTGATAGCGACATATGCGGATAGGCTTAGATTACCTGTAATCGTTAAGCCTAAAGAGAAAAATCAAAAAGTCGAGAAAACATTAGAGGTTATCAAAAAGAATATTAACCCGTCATTTATCTCTGCTAAGGTGAATAATGTTGTGCAACTTAAGAATGATGGTGGGATTTCAATCAGTTGTAGTAACAGTCAGCTGAGAGGATTGAAAAAGAAATTGTTAGCAAGTTGGGAGACGATTACGAAGTGCGAGTTTCAAATCTGAGAAAGCCAAAAGTTTTAGTCAGTGGTATGAATGAAGAAATGAGCAAGGAAGAGATAGTTTCAGCAGTTAAGTCTCAAAATGACATTGATTTTGAAGATTTGAGTTGCCTGAAGGTATAGAGTCCGAGTGAATATGATAAAACCGCGACCCTATGCGGACACCTTGAACATCACTCGTGGTCCTTTCACTTTCGACATAATATTTACGTTAATGTTGTGTTGCAATAATTGACCCTGTATGAATGATAAAACACTATTATTATGTCACTATTTACATTCAACGTTCATCGTAACGTAGCTTACAGCTGATCGGTGTCGATAATATAGATAACTTAAATAAGCCCACCGCTGATTTAAATTATCACCACTTTTGGCGCTGGGTGGAAATTCACTCGGACTCTATACAAATCATATAAGAATAACAAAATTTTTAATGCTATTTTGGAGATGGATGGTAAATCCTTTGAACAAGTGATGAAAATTGGAAAAATTAATATTATGTGGGATAGATGTGTAGTATATGAGAGTTTGGGTGTACTCAGATGCTTGAAATGTAGTGGTTTTAATCATAAAGCTCAATATTGTACTGTTGGTGCATTGTGCTATAAATGTGGAGCTGGAGATCATATTTCGAAAAACTGTGTGGAGAGTGGCACAAAATGCGTCAATTGTTGTAAGGCGAAGAGGGATTTAAATTTGCATTCTCTTGAGGTAAACCATAATACGTGGAGTTCAGACTGTCCCTTGTATAGGGGAATCCGACTGTCTAATTAAAACACTTTAATTCTGACACTTCCCCTAGCTAGTGATATCCTCCCAGACACGTGGTCAGGGGATGCAGGATGCCTAGCTAGGGTGGTCGGTAATGGCAGGGCATCATTAGGTGCACTGCAAGCAGAGTGCGAGCCCACGTGGCGTCCCCGGACAATGAGAACAATGATATGAGTTCCCAGCCAATCCGCACATGCGAAACGGTCCCCGAACTCCCTTGCTTAGTGATATCCTCCACCGACACGTGGTCGGGGACACAGGATGCCTAGCTAGGGCGTACGAGGAGCTGGGCCCCCAGCCTCGCATCCAAGGCGCACGCCGTTCGCGGCGGACGTCGATAAAAGGATGCCAAGCGAAGGGCGCCAGAACAGGATGCTACCCGAAGGAAAGGTTACCACGCCGGAACAACGGAATAGCATCCTAGCTATACTGCAGTTAAGAAATCTCGCCAGTATTTTTCCGGGGACTTGCGCTGTCGAAGCCCAAAACCCCGTCATCAGAAAACGAAAAGGTGCGAGACGCCGGTACTCAGATAGCTATCCCGCAGCAGGGAGCCCTCGGCAAGGTTTCTGCACCGCTTCCGTACGAAGTCAAACTGCACATGGGTCACCGGGAACGACCTTAAACAACCGGCGTCATGGGGCAAGACTCTGTAAAAGGCACCCGTCCGTACGATGTGAAACTGCAAACCATAGGTCACCGGGAACGACCTTAAACAACCGGCGTCATGGGCAAGACTCTGTAAAGGCACCCGTCCGTACGATGTGAAACTGCAAACCATAGGTCACCGGGAACGACCTTAAACAACCGGCGTCATGGGGCAAGACTCTGTAAAGGCACCTGTCCGTACGATGTGAAACTGCAATAAAGGTCACCGCAAAGACCCTAAAAACGGAAATGGACTTGGCTACTAAGGCACTCCGGGAGTCAGTGCGTGATGGAGAAGGGGCGGTAACCACCAAACCCGGTCACGCGTGATGGAGGGCAATAGGGAAAGAAAGAAGGTGACAAAAGAGGGGGATGCACCCCCAACTACGCACCTGGGGAGACAGAAGGGGGGACGCCCCCTCTCCTGCCCCCGTATCTGACCAATGACCCGACTAAACCGGTACCAGTCCAAGAAGTAGAAGTGCATGAGTCACCGATATTGGTGTAAGTAGGCCTAAGTGCGCAGGGGACGGCAAATCCCATGTGCATGATAGCGAGAACCAGGAGTAGGACGCTGCTCCTGACTCGATATCTGCCTCACATACATTCAATAAGCGGAAATGACTTAAGAAGACACTATACAAAAGGTTACTGAAGACCAATCAATTTTGGGACTCCTGTGGCCTAATATGAGAACTCCCTCGTAGGAAGCCACGAAATAGAATGCTAAAAGGAGAAAGAGACCCCAGGCACGAGCCCACCAGCCTACCTGTGAGCAGTCTCGAGTAACCTAAAAGCACGAAGGGACCCCCAGGCCCCAAGCCTCTGAGTAGTCCTGAGTGCCCCTAACGGGTATGGAAAAGGAGAACCCTGGCCAAGAGCCCTGTGAAGTCTCCAACCAACCGTTTCACCCTCGGGGTGCTTCCCTCGGTAATCTAGGCTACCAAGTGGAGGCGCCCCCTCTGTGCGCAACGAGAGGAATCTCGTTAATCGCGCGTCCCTTCCCCATTCCACCTTAACTTTTGTATGTTCACAGAACGCCGAAGGTCGAGAGGAACGGGGATCCAGACCACTGCACTCTCTGAACTGGGGTCTGGCTTCCCCGCACAAGCGGAGCGAGGGGCACGAAGATTGGCGCTGGAGCTGCACGAAGATCTAATCCGTTCTTTTGCAGGAGTGTGCTAGGGAGCAATAATCGGACCTCCAGTCAGCTGTTACCCCCAGAGCCGGATACCGTGCTTGCGGGTAAAACACTTTCTGGGAGCGTACGACTGACAGGAGGCGAGAGAGGGGCTCAAATGGATTGGCAATCCACACTTCCTGGTGCCACCTAACCCCTCTACTTGCAGAAGTGTACCAGGGGGCAACAATCAAACCCCGAAACCAGTCGTTAACCCCAGAGCCGGATACCATATCACTGCCCTCTCTGAACTGGGATATGGGTAAAACAAATCTGGGAGCGTAAGACTAAAATCGGGGCGAGAAAGGGGCCCAAATGGACTGGCAATCCACACTCCCTGGCGCTAACAAAGGGAACCTTAGACCGCAGTCTTCGTGATTGTCCCATTGAAGGGAACCTTAGACTACAGTCCTCGTGATTGTCCCAATGAAGGGAACCTTAGACCACAGTCTTCGTGATTGTCCCGGATCTCTAATCCGCTCTCTTACAGGAGTGTGCTAGGGAGCAATAATCGGACCGCCAGTCAGCTGTTACCCCCGGAGCCGGATTCCATGCTCATGGGTAAAACACTTTCTGGGAGCGTACGACTGACAGGAGGCGAGAGAGGGGCTCAAATGGATTGGCAATCCACACTTCCTGGTGCCACCACCTAACCCCCTTTGCTTGCAGAAGTGTACCAGGGGGCAACAATCAAACCCCGAAACCAGTCGTTAACCCCGGAGCCGGATACCATATCACTGCTCTCTCTGAACTGGGATATGGGTAAAACAAATCTGGGAGCGTAAGACTAAAATCGGGGTGAGAAGGGTCTCCGATGAATGCGACTTGAGCAGACCACAGTCCTCGTGATTGTCCCAATGAAGGAACCTTAGACCACAGTCTCCGTGATTGTCCCAAATTTAAAGGGGAAACCCTTTGACCACAGTCTCGTGATTGTCCCAATGAAAGGAACCTTAGACACAGTCTTCGCGATTGTCCCAAATTAAGAGGAACCTTAGACCACAGTCTTCGTGATTGTCCCTAAATCTCTGACGCACAGTTAAAGATGGAAGGGAACCTAGACCACGGTCTTCGTGATTGTCCCAAATCTCTGACGTCTTAGGATGGAAGGAACCTTAGACCGCAGTCTTACGCGATTGTCCCAATGGAACTTAGACACAGTCTCCGGAGTAGAAGGAACCTTAGACTGGCAGTCTTCGTGATTGTCCTCATAGGACTTAGACCACAGTCTACGGGCCCGATTAAGAGAACCTTCAGCGCAGTTATACTCCGATTGTCCTCTCGCAGAAAGTAGGAAGAACCTTAGACTGGCTACGGTGAGCCACATCTTTGACTTTCGGCGGGATAAGAGGGGTTAGAACCTCTAGGAACAGTAGGAAAACGATTATGAGCCACATATGCTCTTGAGGTTCATAGTGAGGGGGCCCCTGGAGGAAGGATACCCGCGCAAGCGGTAACACCTACCGGGAAATGTCCTGCCGCGTGGGAAAGGCGTAGCAATCCCTTCCAGCCCCGGTCGTGTTATCCGGGAGGGTACCAGGAAAGTGTATCCGGCCCTCACTTAGGGTGTCGAGGCCGTAAGCCGAGACGAATAAGTAGAACCGGACGGGCATAGTACGCTTGCGTGCGCTTTAACTGTCCGTTGATCGCTCCGCCTAGTCCGGCGCAAGAGCCCTAGTCGCAACAGCTCACGCTCTGCGGCTAGGGGCGGACCCTCGCCCTATGGGGGGCCGTGCTAAGGTGTGGGTAACCGGTACTTAGCAACGTTAAACATAAATCAAAATCAATGTCAATGTCCCTTGTATAAGAGGAAAATTAATATTGAAAAACATAAAACTGTATATTAACAATTACAGAGTATTCAATGTGTATATTTAAATATACAAGGTGTTATTAACAATTTCTGTGAATTGGAGTTATTGGTTAACGATCTTTGTCCAGAGTTTGTGTGTTTGGGCGAGTCTCATTTGTCGGAACTGGATGATGATAGTTTAATACAAATTAATGGATATGATGTGGTAAGAGTTGATACGTCCTCTCGTCATACAGGAGGTGTGATGATTTATATAAAAATTCTTGGAAATACGTAGTGGTTAGCAGTTTCGCAATAAATTTGGATGTATGGTGGTTGGTCGTGAAAGTAAATAATGGAAATGAGGTTATCTATTTGGCGGTGCTATACAGGGCGCCTGGATATTTGAATATTGCGTCCGAATTTTATAGATATTTTGAAGGCTTGATTGACGAATTGATCGAAAAAAAGTGATAAGGTGTTGATAGTGGGGGATTTTAATGTTGACTGGTCTAAGAATTCAAATTCAAAAAAGTAGACTGCAAGACATTATCAACGATGGTGGTTTTAGACAGATAGTGAATCAATTTACTAGAATTACATGTGAATCGCAAACGTTGATTGATTATGTAATAGTAAATGACATATACAATGTTAGTGCTGAAATTAGTGATATGAAGATTAGTGATCATGAGACAATCACAATATCAATTAAACTTGAAATAAGGATATAAAGGAAGAAGGAAATATACAAGTTTTTGAATACGATAGAGAGAAATTTCGGGGCAAAGTTGTTAAGAGCGATATAATGACAACTTATTATGCGGAATGTAACTTTAAGGTCGATCAATTTGATAAAAGTTTGCAGTCGGTTATTAATGAATTTGTTGTGAACAAGAGGTTTTCAAGCCTGAGTTGCCCGTGGTTTTCTAGTGATCTAGATAAGTTGAAATCACGTAAAGTTAACCAGTATCGTAGGGCATCGCTATCGGATAGTGCAGCTGAGTGGGAAGAATACAGGTCCATTAGAAATGATTTAAAAAAATCAATAAAGCGAAAGCAGATTATATTAGTAACAAAATTGATCATTCCGTAAATCAAAAGGTAATGTGGAAAAATCTGAAAACGTTTATTTTAAAGGCAAGAAGAAGTGACATTAAAGAAATTATTTTTGAAAATCAAACGTGTTTTGATAGTTTGTCGATTGCAGACAAGTTTAATAAATATTTTGTTAGTAGTATTATTGAAATTAATAATAGTATTCCTATTAAGCAATATACAAGCGAGATGGTCGAGTTAAGTTCTTCCTTTAGATTTAAATCTGTAAATATTGAAGACATGTTGTTGGTAATGAAGTCGTTGAATAATAAGAGAGACATGAATTTTGCTAGCGTTGGTATGTTTGAAGATATCGTTGACCTCATAGGTGAGAATTTTTTGACAATTATTAATCAGTCATTGCAGACGGGAGTTTTTCCTGATTCATGGAAGGAGTCGTTGGTGGTTCCGGTTGAAAAAGTTAAGAATTCTATTATGTGAGGATTTTCGACCAGTGAACATGATATCAGTTCAGTCGAAAGTTTTGGAAAAGATCGTTAATAATCAGTTGATGGATTACTTGGACAGTAATAAGATAATTTCTGAATATCAGTCAGGTTTTAGAAGAGGCCATAGTTGTGAAACGTTGGTTGCATATGTTATTGGCGAGTGGAAAATGGCTTTGCATGATAATAAGGTGGTAGTGGCAGTTTTCCTGGATCTGCGAAGAGCATTCGAGACGGTTGATAGAAAAATTCTGATTGAGAAGCTTGAGAAGTATGGGATTCGCGAAAAGGAGTTGAAGTGGTTTGAATCCTACTTAAAAAATAGAAAGCAGAGAACGAAAGTTAATAGCTTTGTCTCGGGTGCTGTGGACATTGATTTAGGAGTTCCTCAAGGAACAATTCTTGGGGTATTGCTATTTTTATTATACGTTAATGACATGATTAAGGTAGTGGGTGATGGGGCAAAGTTTGTGTTATTTGCAGATGATGATCACTTGTTTGTTGCTGCTGAAGATGTTGATCATTGTATTGGTGTTATTAACCGGGAGTTAAAGAACCTCAGTGACTGGTTTCGGATGAATAGGCTCAAGCTAAATGTAAATAAGACAAAGGCCATTATTGTAAATAATAAAGGATGTAGAAACCTGGATGTTATGATGGATGGTGTACAAATTGAAATTGTTAGTCAAATTAAATACTTGGGGATAATTATTGATGAAAACCTGATCTTCAAGAGTCATTTTGATTATGTGACAATATGTGTTCTGATTACATCGATGATTGAAAAATACAATCAATTGCTATCAGAGTAGCAATTGGATCTCCATGTTGCCTCTAATTTTATTAGGTTTTAGGACTGTGGTTAAAGACGATCTAAAATGCACCATTTAGTTTATGGCACTACGATTCGAGTACCAGCAGATTTTTTCATTGAAAATAAAAACTCTACTAACATTCACGATTTTGTACAAGCCCTTCAACTATTCACCCACGTGGAACATTGCGCTAAAAATCACGAAGAAAGTAAAACCACCTAGGTGGTTTTCCATTGCCTGACGAGGGAAGACGGTCAGAATATAATTCTCATAACCGGAGGGCTTAGTAGTTGACGCACTTAAGCACCAAGCCGCGACCATCTTTTATAAATAAAATATTATAACGTAATTGGAGAACACGTATTTAATGAAGATCCATTCGATAATCCATTGGTTAAATTAAGAATTACACCAACATAAGGGTACACTGTGAACCAAGTATCTTTTTCAAGAAAATCGTGTAAGAAGTTTCTAAACGAAAACCAATTTATTTAATAATTAATAAAATATGTAATTTGTTCATTTGTTTTATTTATCTTGACCCTGTATCCCAATAAGTGGATAACCAAGGGCGAGCGAATGGTAGCATTTTATAACGCAAATATTGAAACTGATTACATTTTTGTTCACGATTTGAATTTCAATTAGAACAAGGCATTATAATTACTTACA
The DNA here is from genome assembly GCA_036346125.1 of Lycocerus yunnanus. Lineage (NCBI taxonomy): Eukaryota > Metazoa > Arthropoda > Insecta > Coleoptera > Cantharidae > Lycocerus > Lycocerus yunnanus. The sequence continues at coordinate 110,829 of JARFIX010000196.1, forward strand.
TATATTATTCCTCAAGCTTACCAGAATATGTATGTATATTTTCGTAAAATAACTTTAAGTTTAAAATATCATGGCGACCCTGTGAGGTATGCAACCTGTGATACACCGTCAAGAAAAAAAAACAAACTTTGTTTATGTCATTGTTCTCTTCATAACAAATAGGTCCACGTCGTAACTATTTAATATATAATAAGATCGATGGTAATCAGTAATAGAACTAGCAGTAAAATGGCCTATCGGCCGATTTCACTTAGTTTGCGAGGCGCCGACCTGTGGTCGGCTCGGCCTTCGGCCGCGCAGTTTTCTTGACGTATTACTTTTTTGACACTGTATTTTTGGTTTGTATTTGGTGGTTTCACTTTAAAAGAATTTCTTCATGGTAACAGAACGTAATGTAGTATTGGAAAATACTTTTACGACAATGATGTGACATGTGATTAACTTTGAATCATGCAAATTTTTAATCTCTCCAAACCCCAAACAAATTTTCTCGACAACGTAGTGACATCTCGTGGAATTCAGTCAACTAATTGGCAATTGTTTATTTCTTTATTCACTACAAAAATTTTCATAAATTCTAATGAAAAAAGGGAAAAACCGTTTGGTAAGACTTTTAGAAATTAAAAATATTTTCTCCTTACTAACCGACCAATATTTAATTTGAAAACGGCTGCGTATGCCTCTAACCGAATAGGATTTTTATATATCAGGTTTTTTCGTAAATCCACCGTTGAAGGTGTGAAGAAAAGTTTTCAAGGGTTACACACCTTTACGATTTTCTCGTGAAAAATAAAATTTATTTAATTTTGAATCAAGCGGGATTTATTTATTTCTTTTAATACTAAACATTTTGCATTAAAATATTTTATAAATTTCTTTTCCGTTCGCTCACAAAGTTGGCCCAACTGTGTTTAATTTATAAAATATTGCCAAAATAAGGTTTCTATCCGATTTTATGGCCGGAATTAGAGAAAACTTTATAATTTAGTTATGCCAGCTTACGTAAAATAGAAAATCTTCTTTTGAAATTATTTGCATCCTTGCTAAGTAACATAGGCTGTGTTCAGGCGATGGTCGTCAAAATATTTTTTCCAAATTTTGAAAATTAAGTTTTTTTTATTTCTTCGGCACACACTTGCACAACTAAATCGAAAAGGTGCTATACCATTTTTTCGAAAATCAATCCTATTACGTACAAAACTGATGAGTTTGTTTTCATCTAAAACGCTCCCAGTTTGTATCCAAAATTTTGAAGTCTGCAGTTTTTCTTAGATTGTGCCTTTATTTGGCGTTTTTGACTAAATGTGTAATACAAATAAATTTTCGATTTTCGAAATGCTATCTGATATTGCTATCACATTTTAAAATATTTGACGAAAACACGCATTTCCGTCAAAATGGAGAAACCATTCAGAATGCATTAGCGTCCTTATTAACCGACCAATATTTAATTTAAAACGGTTGCGTACGCCTCAACCAAATACGATTTTTTATGTCTTTTAGGTTTTTTTCGTAAATCCACCGTGGAAATCGCGAGAAGCGAACGCAATTTTTTTCAAAAGTTTTCAAGGGGTACCCTTATGATTTTCTCGTGAAAAATAAAATTTATTTAATTTTGAATCAAGTGGAATTTATTTATTTCCTACTAATTCCAAACATTTTGCATTAAAATTTTTCATAAATTTCTTTTGGTTCGCCCACAATGTTGGTTGGACCGTATTAAATTTTTAAAATACCGACAAAATAAGGTTCTCTCTGATTCTGTCGACGAAAAAGGAAGAAAAATTATAAAATTTATCATGACATCTTTCCCAAAACAGAAAATAATTTTAGAAATTCATTGCACTGTTTCCAAGTAAGTTTCGCTTCGTTGCGGCTAGGTTCAGTAAAATATTTTTTCCAAATTTTGATAATTAAACGTTTTTTGATTTTTCGCAATTTCTTTTCTTGATGTAACTTTTAATGTATAAAATTGTCGTAAATTGTTTTTACTTGAGATTTTCAATTAAATTTGAACTTATTAGCAAGCTAACGTAATTTAAAATTAATAGTTTTGCGTTTTACATAAATTTGCAGGGCCGCGCGAATCTACGACGTCATAATTACATGTTCCGCATGCCTTCTCGAAATTGATCAAATTCTAAAATTTGTATATTGCGATTACGCAATAAGGGTACTTTTAGGAAAAATGTCAAGATACCATTTTGTAGGTTTAATTTTGTCTCGCCGAGGGTTTATTGAAATTAAAATTTGGTGCAAAATTACGGCGCGCAGAGCGTCGGAAAAATCAATTATTTCGAAACAGAATTGAACCTTCGGGAGCTTGTAAGAGGAAAATTAAAGCGAGAAGGTACTTATTTTTTTCCAGATAAGTATCGCAATCTTCGTAAGGACCAAGTAGAAAAAAAGAAATCAAAATTTCGAGCTAGGATAACGGAATTAGGAGCAAAAATAAGTAATCGTTTAGAACCCCATCGAAATGGCGGGGTGCCTTTTTTTTAAGTTTTTAAAATTTTATCGTCGTTAGACCTATTTTGCTCACGTTCTTGCAAAATTTCGACTTTCTATCGTCCGCCGTTTTGCCTACACGTTGCTAAATATAATCCGTACTTTCAAAGCGATAAAATCTCTTAAAAGTTAACGACGACCCTGTTCTTTTTTTCGATAAATGCAAATAAAAAGATTAAGAGAACAAAATAAAATCAAAAATCGACCGGTAATAAAAAGTTAAAATAGGAACCCATCGTGAGGGCCCTTTTTAAGTTTTGGAATTTTCCTGACTCATTGGCGGTCGTTCTAGGTGAACCCAAAATTCCAGCTTTTAGCTCCGGCAGTTTGGGCTGTGAATTTCGATGATGAGTGAGTGATGACAAGTAGCTTTATATATGTATATAGGGTCTACCAATCAGGGTTTGTTTTAAATTTGGTTGAAATAGATCAAGTAGGCAGTTCTGTTATTCAGTTTTTATCATATGTATAATAAAAGGTCAACATTTAATATAATGCCTTTGATTTCGCTCGAAAATCGTGTTAAGATAATTCAAATCCATTATGAAAATGGTCGATCATTTCGACATTTTCACTTAAACGGGTATGTTAACAAGCAAAATTGTCGAATTTGGGCTTCTGAAAATCCAAAAGCAGTTGTTGAACAACCACTACATCCATCTCGTGTCACTGTATGGTGTGGTTTATGGGTAGGGGCATTATTGGTCCCTATTTTTTCGAAAATGAGGCTGGTGCTTTCGTTACTGTCAATGGAGTTCGCTATAGGGATATGGTAACCAATTTTTATGGCCTATTTTGGATGATATGGGTGTGGAAGACTTGTGGTTTCAACAGGATGGAGCTACGTGCCATACAGCGCGAGAAACAATCCAACTATTGAAAACTAAATTTAACGGGCGTTTAATTTCGCGAAAAGGTGACGTCAACTGGCCAGCAAGATCCTGTGATTTAACGCCATTGGACTTCTTTTGTGGGGCTATGTGAAAGATAATGTTTACGCGAATAATCCACAAACAATTTCAGAACTAAAACAAATATCGAAGCCGTCATCCGAGAAATAAGTTCGCAATTATGCAAAATGTATTCGAAAATTTTGTTAAAAGAATCGACGTCTGCAAACGTAGTCGTGGAGGACATTTACCGGATATTGTTTTCCATTCATAAATGTTCAAGCCCCTACAACATATTTCAGTAGAGAATTAGAAAATTTTCATACAAAATATGTGTTTCTTTTAAAATTTAAAACAAACCCCTGATTGGTAGACCCTTTATAATGACAAACTATACGGTGAAGAGTTTGAGTATTTTCCAAAAAGTAGCCCCACTAAGCACAAAGACAACGTATTGCAGTTAAACCAAATCATACAGAAAATTACTAGGTGCATATAACGTGATAAACAACATAAAATGGCAGTTGGCTCTTCGGCAACGGTTAATAAAACCATGCTACTGTTTTGGATACGTAATGTGTAAGGATATATTTGTCTAAATTTATCTATTCAGTTTAATTCACTCGACTTCTATTCATGTTATTTAAACTTTTCTTCGACTTAATAATTGGACCTGCATTTTATTGTTAAAAATTTGTTATACAACTTTGGAATTTAAACGGGCAAAGTTACATGTATTTATAGAGCGAGAATAAAGTTAAGCGCAGATCTGGCGTAGTTGCTTCTGTTCTGCTAAAATTGTTGAGTAATAAGACCGATGTGGGAAATCCTATCATTTTCATAGATAACTTGTCCAGGACAGAATAAGAACGGGTTTATGACGGCATTATAGTTGCAACTGATCAAGGAGAAAATGTTCAAAACGATTTTACATCACTTTTAATCGGTGGTTATACTCATTTGCCGTCTGATAGGGATTTTCTCCTCAGAAAAAAAAGAAACTGGAATTATTTACTTTCTCGAAAGATGGTATGAAATCATTAAAGAAGCTAACAGTAAAATTCCGTTTCTCGTCACAATAAAGAAACAAGACAACTTCTTCACTGTCGAGTCTCTTCTACCCAATATCAAGAAGAGTGACTAAATTGTGAGTAAGAGAATTTAAGTTTTTCGAGTGTAAATTCCTTTTTATCAAAGCTTAAAGCTTTTTGGAAAGATTTTGGTGAATACACATTGAATCGAAAATTCGATGAAATCAGTGGAACGTCATATTTTAGACAGTAATGGCGAAACAAAGTCCTTGCTACAAAAACATAATGAATAAGTTGTGTGCTATTTCGGTAGGTAAATGACCTATCAAGTCAAATTTTTTGAATGTCGCTTCTTCATTACTACTTCCTTCTGTTAGCTTAGTTTTTGTATTG